>JAPQRQ010000002.1:28220821-28244164 GCA_037367365.1 Apogon talboti
CACACAGGCAGTGGGGGTGAACTGAGCATGCTCAGATATCTATTGAAAGAACTAGGTCTATTCTATCAGCACGTTTTGAAATTTTTCTTATTGAGCAAACGGTTAAATTTATATGAATATTTAAAATGTATCATACATGCAGAACAAGCACCGCAGACATGTCAGGGGTTAAAGGGTTAAAAGCCTGTTTCTGTCCATGTTTTATATTATATCAAATGATAGAAACGGTTGTCACAAACAGCTTGAATCCACTGCCTTCGCACTAAATAAGGCCTGCGAACAGACTTCACATTGACTCACAGGCAGCTTGTTTACTGGACAGATTTCGATGCTGTAACCCCTCATTCCGCCAGATGACAGATTGTGGCAGCAGAGGGAGACAAAACAAACCTGATTTCCATCATGGTGATTTCTCCAATACTGTAGACAAGCTGTGATATCAGACACATTGCCAGTGGATCATGTTAGCTATAAACATATTTGACAGTTAAACACATTTACATTTTAAAGGAAGGTTAAATTTTCTTGCTTTTAGCTCTTATAACCTAAATGTCATGTTAAATAATAGATCCGGATGCTGAAGAAATGTGGCAAACCATTATTCTCACATATTCAGACATATCTACACACACTGTTAGCACTGTGTCAGTACTATAGACAGATCTGACACCCTCCACTATTATTTGTTTGGATAGTTCTTGGAGAGTGCTGAACACAGGATACTGCAACAAAACAACTGCAAAATAGTGTTGGGAGAGAAGACGGAACATGTGCACATGAGGAGGCACTTTGTGGAATTAAAATGACCAAATCACCACAAAAGAAAATGGCACATAAAAAGGCTTTGTGACCTTGTCAAAACTTGCCAGGTTGTTGAGCTTTCACATAGTGACGGGAACTTTCAAAGCAGTAGAGATACCAGAAGGAAGGAGAATGACAGGAAAAACATCCACTTTTATCCTGGCATCTCACTTCTAACACCAAACCAATTAAAGGTTCAGTGTGTGATATTTAGTGACATCTAGTGGTGACTGACGATTGCACCCAACTGAATATATTCTACTCATGTAGTGGCTGCAAAAAAGGGTGGAATCCCTTTGTGGTCTTTGTTCTGGGCTGATTAGGTAAAATGATATTAACTCCAGTACTCAAACATAGGGGGCAATGGTGATGCACCTTAACATGAACATCAAACCTACTATAAAACAGAAAAAAGAAGAAAAGGAGGTCTGTTCTGAACTGTTGTACAACAATGGACACCAACATAGCACTCTCTGTGAACCCATTCCATCTGTAGATAAAGAGACATTTCTAATATAACAAAAACACAGTGATCTTTCAGAGTCTGATGTGTTTGATTGTAGTAAATGGATAAACCAAATACTGGCTCTAGTGAAGGCTTTTAGTATTTGTTGTATTTGTCAGACCTACTGTGGGTTAAAAGGTCAGGAGTCTTTGAGTTGGTTGCAACAATGTCCTCACCACTAGAAGACACTAAATCTTGCACAATGAACCTTTATTTTGAGTGTTAGCACACGAAGCGTTCATGCATTTAACAAGTCTAAACAACCACGAAAAGGTTGACTATCATTATGTACAATAAACGGATTTTGAAAAACAAAATTATTTTAAAACATATAGTTGATTATTGCTATTCTGTCTTTAGTAACTTAAAAATACATCATTTTTGATACAGGGTGAACAACTGTGTGGGATTCTCCAACTACAAGTTCTTCATGCTGTTCTTGGCATATTCGCTACTCTACTGCCTTTTTATAACCGCTACAGACCTGAAGTACTTCATCAAATTTTGGATGGTAAGCATATTTTTTGTCAACTGCATGTTATTCTCTGGTTTTATTGCCTTTAGAAATTATTGCCTTAGAACCAAACACTTGTAATAAGAGCTGAACAGGTATCTAATAACGTGCATTTTTTGTTGATTTGTTGTTTTTTTTCCACCAAGGCTGGAGGCAGAGCACACTTCCGTCTCAAAGAGTACTTGGTATGAAACGAATGAGCAGTAGTGATGCTCAAGTACAAACAACGCAATACACTCCCTCTAGAGTAGATGAGTAGAAATCTGTCTCTCAGTACCCAGTAGAAATCCACTGCCCAGCTCTAGATAAGTTCAGTTGTCGCTGCATTTGTTGCATTGATATGTTGGTTTTACAGAAGTAAAATGTAACTAAGTCGACTACTACACTAGTATTACAAGTATCTACTGTTATAGTATACTATAGTTTATAGATTAATATTATTTATCTAAAGTAAAAGGCACGTCCTTAATGATAGTGTATTATTATGTATTAAGCTACTCAACACTATATGCAGATCTTATAGGTTGAATGTAAGATTCATGTTGGTGTTTTTCTGAAAAAATCCTAATACCTGCTGTTCTTTATTGCCTCACTTCTGCTCCTCTACAGCCACAACAGTGTACTCTCTAGCTACCATTTAGACTAGCTACTGTTTAGCTACCTTAGCTTAGAAAAGATGTTAGCAACTTAAAACTTCCAAACTTCAATTCTTCAAGATATTATTCATCCATTATTCTGAAATGGCCTTCACTTGCTTTTGATTCTTTCTGTATAATTTGATGCTAAAAGATTAATATAGTACCGGTACTTTCACTCTGTGATATTGTCCAGTGTGTAAGATTTAAGAGGGTTTTAGGAAGATCTGATTGCAGAAATGTAAATGTGGTGTTCATTATTATGTTTTCATTAATGTGTAATAACAGGAAAAATGAACACTTGTATTACCTTAACATGGGTATATATCTAGAGAGGGACTATATCACCATATTGAGAGACAAAAGTGTGCTGGTGTGTCCCATAGGACCCAAATTTAGAAAGAAAATATGAAATGTACTCAATGGTGAGAGGAAAATAATATTATGAATTGCATCACCGTGTACACAAATGATGTTTGTCAAATTAAAATATAATTTTACAAGCCACAGTCTGTGGTAAAGTAACACCTAGTCAAGTGTGAAACAGCTCATTGGACTGCATCTCTTGCCTCAGGTGCTATTGTCAAATTTCACCTCATTCTTCGAGAATGACATTGTGGACAGAAACAGTTATTTTTTTTCCACATTTTTTTCCTGAAATAAGGTCTCATTGGGCACAACCAGAACTTAATCAAATCACATTTTATGTATATAGTGCCACATAATAAATGTTAATTTAACCTCTTTATATTTCTACATGACTAACTAATTATAACAAAGGCCTTTCAGATATTTTGTAGCCACCGTAGGGGAGTGTGGGGTGGGGTTCAGTTGTTTGCAGTCTGCATCATCACCACTAGATGATGCTAAATATCACACTGTACTCAAGTAAAAGGCCTGAGTCCTTGTCCACTGTGCTTTTCCCTCAGAATGGTCTACCAGACACCCAGGCCAAGTTCCACATCCTTTTCCTCTTCTTTTCGGCCTCCATGTTTTCCGTCAGTCTCGCGTCCCTTTTCATCTACCACTGCTGGCTGGTGTGTAAGAACAGGTCCACTCTCGGTAGGTGGCGTTCTTCGTTCCTGTGTGTGTGTTCTTGTGTGTTCAGTTTGTATTAAAACAGCCTCTGGGGGACAGTAGCCCGCTCATCTTAATGAACCCTAAACGTCTGCTGACTGTTTGCTCAGTGTTGCCTTTGCTTAAATGATGAAGGGTGTCTGGTTGCATTATTCCCACCGCCAGTCAACATCCTCATCAGTGCAGTGATTTGATGAGCGTCTCTGGGCCGTTACAGTTTCTCATTATGTGTGCACAGTGGCACACTTTGTCTCTGTGATGAGGAGAGTGGATTATCCAGAGGAGTATGTTTCAGTGTAATGCAAAAACACAAGGCTCAGAGCAAGTAATCAGCTTAGTAACAGACACTGCAACGTTGCTCAGGAAGAGAAGTCACACCTGGCAGCCCAGCCTTGGATCTGCTGTTCTTCCAGAACAAAGACACTTTGACTCACAGTCATTCACCAATAATGGCTCACATGTTGACCTGCTCTAAGAAAAAGTTCCTGCTGAGTAAGATTGACAGAGTTTTCATTTGTCTAACTCCTTTCTGTCTCATTGTGCTGTCAGAGGCGGTGCGTGCTCCAGTGTTTCGTCACGGCACAGATAAAAATGGTTTCAGCCTGGGCTTCAGTAAGAACTTCCGCCAGGTCTTTGGTGATGAAGTCAAATACTGGCCTGTGCCCCTTTTCTCCAGGTAAGACGCTGTGATGCACTATCAAAGACGTACTCAATGAAGATGAGTAAGAGCCCTACAGATGTATTGGTCACAGGTCTATTGCATTAAGTTGTCAATGTGCACTATCATTAAAGTTAAAGGGACGTGGTTTACTCATATTTTACCATTACACTTCCCTCAGCCATAAATTTGGTAATAATAAGTTTTATAGACGTGAATGTCCCAGTCACTGGTGTCATGAAAATCTCTTATTTTACAATAAAAATCAGACTTTTGACGGCATTTCACTTCCTTTTACATATTTCTTGAAGATCTGTGAGGATCTGTGAAGTCACATGATTAAATCCACTGTTTTTTTCAGTTACTTAAAATATACTTACATTTTAATTTCCTGTAAAGCATTTAGTTGAAGTCACTGTTGTTACCCACTTTATTCTTGGGAAGAGAATAAAATACAGACAATAAATGTATTTTATTGATTAACTCTTTTGGAAAATATATTTCCCACCACAAATTGCCACTAGTGTTACCATCCCTACGATAAAAAAAATAGACAACAAAAATGCCAGTGATATAGGCAGTGAATTATATAATTATATATATATATCTGAGTATCAATTTAAGATGAAGTTAGTTAGTTTTTTTTACAGAATATAGAATGAGCAAAAAAGATGCTTATTTTTGGAAATTATGTTTTGTTTTTATTATTTGTATTTATAAGTGATCAGAAGTATAATAAGTATGTTCTGTACGCTGATGCCAGCTTCATTTTGGATTATGAAGACTGTATCCTTCCTCCACTTTATGTCTATCATCATTTGAGGCATCATTGTAAAACATACAGTATATACAGATAATTTTTCAGCCCCTCAAAATCCACTATCTACTGTTGGTTAGACTCTACAAAAGAGGACAATCAGTTCACTTAAATTAAGTCAAAACGGGATGAAATTATTCAGAATGTCCCAATAATGCCTGTACTTCTAAGTCTGAAGGTCTGTTCAGGTGTTCAGATCAGAAAAGAGAGAGCTGACAGATGAGATTTTTGTGTTGCTGCAGAAAACATTTTAAAATCATAGAATGTCATTGTAAAAATTTTAAATGATTGACAAACTGATCAGTTCACATTGTTTTTTTTAACTGAATATGTTTTGATGCCTCACATATTGAACACATCTGTAAACAAACAGATCCTTGCTTAGATAAATGGACTGTATTTATAAACCATTTTTCCACATTACTGGAATCGGTTCATGCAGAGCTGCCAACAGGAGCAACCCAGGGCTCAGCATTATGTCCAAGGACTGTTGTTTGTGGATGACCTGTTCTACCTACTGAGCCTCAGCTGTCATGTTATGCATGGCTAAGCATGTTATATATGGTTAGCCATGCATAAACTCTCACATTCATGATATCAGCTAATTTCCTTCCATAAAAATCTACTCTTTGTGTTTTATTTCTTCTACAGTTTAGGTGACGGTTGTTCATTCCCAACCTGTCTGGTAAATCTGGATCCTGAGCAGCCGTCATCACCCAGCAGCTCCAACTCTGCAAGTAAAAGGTGAGTAAAAATAAAGACGCATCCATAAAACAGTAAAATCAGAATAAAAACAAGGAGCTTGTAGTGGTTTAGTCATGCAGAGAAAATCACACAAGCAGTAGTTTTAAACTAATCACACAGAAAGCAGGATTAAAAAAAATACTTCACATGATTTTATAAAAAAAAACAAAAACCAGAAGTGTTGTGATTGTGTTTTCATGATTGCTGCTCCTGTCCATGAATATTTGTGTTTCCAGTGTGGCAGAGGGTCACCAGTTCCCCTCCAAACCTCTGAGGGAGTCTCAGAGTCGGCTGCTCACCAGCACCCCCTCCTGGTCTGAGAGCGACAGTGGCGTGGAGAAGGACAAGAAGGGTAATAATAGTATTGTAATGGTGTTACAGTATTATAATATAGTGTTTAAATAATATTGTAATATGATAGTAATAATAGTATTAACCCATTGTGAGGTGGATTATTATATCCAGTGTAGTGATTGGATGTTGTGCATCAATAGATACATTCTGGTCCAACATGTTAATTTAGTCCAGGGCATTTTTTGGAGATGACCATATTTCTATTGTAGCCCAGAACTGTTTTTATAGTGATAATCAACACTACATTGCTGACACTTACTATGTCTGATCCTACACTAAAGTTAAAGTGTAGACTTATACATTGATGAGTCCAATGTATGTAACATTTTCCTTTAAAAACACCATATAGACTTATCCAGCGACAACTCTCAATCTTCACTTCTGACCCCTGTCAGTGTGTGGTGGTGTATTTATAATACTAGTTAAAAGTTTGGATGCACCTTCTCATTCAGTGGTTTGTCCTTGTTTTCAGTACTTACTACATTGCAGAGTAATGCAAACTCATAGCATTCTCCATTAGATTCATGAGGTAGTCAGCTGGAATGGTTTTCAATTAAGAGATGTGCCTTGTCAAGAGTTAACTCGTGTAATGTCTTGCCATCAGTTGTGTTGTGCAGAGGTAGGTTTGGTACACAGTTCTATACAGTGAATAGCCCTTTTTCGACTACTGTTCTAATCCATAGTACAGCAAGAACCACTCAACTAATTGTTGTAAAAAACCATCAAACACTATGATATTGCTGGCTGTCATGAGGAACGCCCCAGGAATGGAAGACCAAGAGTCACCTCTGCTGCCAAGGATAAGTTCTTTTGAGTTTCTCTTCTCACAAACTGTAAATTAACAGCAACTCAGATTAGAACCTACATAAGAGACACATCTCAACACCAGCTGGCCTTCATGGTCAAATCACTGCAAAGAAGCCACTACTGGGGAAAAACAACCAGAAGAAGAGAATTCCTTCAATGAAGAAACAAAAGAAATGGACATGAGATCAGTGCAAAGCTGTACTTGGGTCTGAGACGTCTGGTTCCACCTGCCGTGTCCATGTGAGATTCAGAAAAGGTTCAGATGGTTTCCACATGTGGGTTCCCATCTTGAAGTGTGAGGAGGAGGAGGTGTGAGGGTGTGGAGGTGCTTTGCTGGTAACACTGTTGGTGTGGCTACAACAGCACTCTACAGCGCCCTGCCATCCCAGCTGGTGTATGCTTAGTAGGACCATCATTTGTTTTCCAACAGGACAGTGACCCAAAACACATCTCCAGTTATGTAAAGGCTATTTGACCAAGAAGGGGAATGATGGGGTGCTGCATTAGCTGATGAGATGGGATGAGTTGGACCACAGAGTGAAGGCAAAGCAGCCAACAAGAGCAAAACCACTGAGTGAGAAGGTGTGTCCAAACGTGTGACTGGTAGTGTACCTGCAGAGACCCTGCCCTCTGCCTGTATTCTCTGTTTGCCTCTTGTTTTGCTGTGTTTGGGACATTCACTGGTGTGTTTGTACCTCCAGCCAATAACGGCATCATGCAGTGTATGCATAAAGAACAAAATGAAATGAGTCCAGTTGTGCCTTTTGGCTGTTTAAAGACATAGGTGTGTTTAATTGTATTTTCACAATGTAATCCCCATGGCAGAATTGGGACATCTTTCTATTTCACATTTTTGCATCTTGCTATCACTGCTCTCTTTCTTCTTAAAGTCTCATGCTCACTTGACCACTGCTCTCTTCCTCATTCACAGAGTGGAGGGAAGTTTGATGCCCACAAGACAGAAATGTTGCATACTTTGCCTTTAAATATCTGTATTAAAATATACACAGCAGACAAATATTAGTGCAATCTGCAACATATACCTAACATAACCTGAAACTTCACACTATACCCTACACTAGAGGTAAATAGAGAATCATTTTATCTTATGGTTCAATAGAAGAAAAAAAAAGGTTTTAACAGATACAGTTTTTCCACTATCTGTCATTTGGAACTGATGCAATATTTCTGGGTAACTAGTAGAGACAGTGATCATACAGTAATAAGGAGCAGGGTTGGAAGATCAGCTGATTATTGAATAATGTAGTGGACATCCGATGCGACCCCCCCATTCCTCCTGTGTGTCCATTCAGGTGCCAGTAACCCAGGGATAACCATCGAAAATGAGGCGTAACTGGAGCTGACACCTTCAATCCTAAGATGTAAGTGCACAGAGTTGACAAAATATCTGCCAGTCAAGACTTTAAATGAATTCATATTTTATTTATTCCCCTTGCAGGTCTATGTTGCCCCCTCCTCCGTGTTTGTGCCTATCAGAACGTGACGTGGTGGTGACCTCATGGACATTTGTCGTCTCCCATCCCTTCTTCTGAGAGGTTTACACCACTGACTTTACACACGACGAGCAGTGATTGTCATCAGCAGCACTAGACGCTGCTACCCGAGAGAAAATGCATTCCGATAATATCATTTTCTTTTGTCTGTTTATGGAAAAGCACAGAACAGTGATGGACGGGGAGATGTTTTGCACTTTGTTTATTTGAAAACCAATCTGAGCTGCGTCTGTGTCACAGAAACCCTCAGAGTGACCTATAGTTTTTTTTATGTTGTATTGTTCTCATAGCCTAGAAACATAAATATACAGTATGCCGTTATAAGTTTGCCAAACATTTGCACATGTACCAGTGTTAATGTGATGTTAGTGACATTCCTTCAGCCATTATTTTTTCAGTGAAGATTTCAGGAGGAGGGGGTCAGGTTGTCCACCCACCAATGTTGAGTGTTGTGGAGATCCAACTGATGCATGCTTTCATCTCAGGATGTCGAAACACACTTTGTCGTAGTGAACTGTACCCCCCTCCCCTCCCCTTCTCCTCACCACAGCTTGGAAACAAACAAAAATCTAGTAATTAGTAATTCCATTCAATTAAGGGCTCTTCTGACTCGTTCTAGCATGAGTGAGGATTTTGCTGTCGCACTGAAACACCTGAAAGCTGGTGCTGCTATGTGCTGCGACAGCGTGCGTCCCCCTGCCAAACACTCACTGTTGTCTGGTAGCCTGTACGCATCAAACTACTGCCAGCCAAAAAAACAAACAAACAAACAAACAAAAAGCTTCCTGACTGTCTCCGGAGGGGCTGCCGCCGCTTGGAGCAGGAAACCCCAGAGACACGGGCCTCCACGTGATGCTGCAGATCCACCTCACCATTAAAACAAAAAAAAAGCTGATACTGTTGAGTGTTTTTCTAAGTTACAACACAATGCTGTGGATGTGCAAAAAAAAAAGAAAAGAAAAAAGAAAGACAGCTCCAGCTGCTTTGTATATTTTCACCTTCTGAGGATTCTGTCTGTTCTTGTCTTGGGCTGGAGATTATTATTATTATTATTATTATTACTATTATTAGTAAACCATCAATGAGAATCAGTTTAAAGAATGTACGCTTGTCTCAAAATGCTTCATGGTGACAGTAGTATCAGTCTATATTTTTCTATTCTTCTATCTGTATGACACAAGAGACGATGTGTGAGGCGATGTACTGTACAGTTGTGATGCCTTATAAGAATAAAATGAGCTCATGTTCAGCCTCTTTTCAGTTCATTGTTTGGATAGTTTATACTGTATACACATAAACATCTCTCCATCACAACCTGCACAGAAGAAAACATCACAACACCTCATCACAATGGTCTGATCATTTGTATATATACAGGTGCATCTCAATAAATGAGAATATCATCAAAAAGATCTTTTTTTTCCCCAGTAATTCATTTCAAAAAGTGAAACATCTTTATATATAGATTCATCACACAGACAGATGTATTTCATTTTGATGATTATAACTTACAGCTAATAAAATCCCAAATTCAGTATCTTGGAAAATTACAGTATTACTTAACAATATTGACCAAAACCAAGTATTGAATACTATACATGTTCATACTTTTCAGTAGTCCAACATTTCTGTGTCTTCAGTAATATTCTAATTTTCTGAGATATGAATTTTGAGATTTCATTATCTGTAAGTTATAATCATCAAATTGAAAAGAAACAAACACTTGAAATATATCAGTCTGTTGGTGATGAATCTATATATAAAGATGTTTCACTCTTTGAAATGAATTACTGTAAAAAAAAAAAACTTTTGATGATATTGTCATTTATTGAGGTGCACCTGTATACAACACTGTGATGAGGTGTTATGATGTGTTTTCTGATTCCAAGTCTCACTGTACGCTTCTCTTGGTTAGTTATAAAGTCCTTTGAATTGTCTTAACCTTACATACTGTATATACATGAAGCACATAATAATGATGTCATAAAAATGTTATTGGCCATCTAGTGTAAGATTTGGACATTTTACAGTAAAGTCAGTGGTTCCCAAATGTTTTCAACAAGAATTTTATGTCTGGACCGAAATGTACAAAACTGCAACATTTACCATGATGTTTACATTTTTGCTGACTCTTTCATCATCAAAATACAAAACACCAGTCACAGAAAGATAACAACTGCTATTACCACTGACGAGTAGTGTCGTCAAGGTAACGGCACACAAGAGACACATGTAATATACACTAACACGAGCAACTGTGGGTTTTAAAGTCACCAGTTAAATCTTTGCTTCTTGTTGCATCTTTTCAGTCATTTTTGTCATGTTACAGTCGATGGTTTATATTTTTTTTTTTATGTCATGTTCATTTGTTGTTTTCATGTTTTACTGAGACCTCTTCTACACATCACACACACCTTTAATGAGGTCAACAAACATCCTCCATGACTCATTTTGGGATGGAAATGGCAGCTCCACTTATTTAACCACTATTAGAGCACAAAAAAACTATTATCAGGTCTGAGTTTTAATGTGGGCATGTTGGAATCTTCAGGCCTAGACTCTTGTCAGATGTTGCACTAAGGAGTTAAATGTGACTCCTCTTGTCAATGCTATAATGACTGGAAATTGCAAAAAATGGGAAAAACTTGCTTATTTAAACCAAAATGAGAAACCATCCTGTTGGTTATAGACTCCAACCTACTTTGTGTGCATCCAGACCAAATACATGTGCTGACTACATTTTGGTTTTTCTTTGTCAGACTTCTTCCAGGGGCATATTCTTGATTTTGCAGTGACACATTAAAATTCATTGTGTAACCATGGCATTTCTCATTGCAAAGGTCTTGAGATTACACTGACAAAATTGAAGCTGCTTCAGTTAATTCTATAGAAAGGACAATGTTATTCAGATCGAAGAGGACTTCCTGTTGGGTTGTATGGGTACAGAATGTATGAATGGACCTGGTTCTATTTTTTTTTTTTTTTTTTTGTAGCTCATCAGCCAATAGGCCATGAGCTATCTGATGAAACTATTGGTCGGATTCACTTAAAATGTGATATGTAGCTTCCTTGGGACATCTACAAAGGTTGTTCAAAGTTTTGAGAAATTTAGATTTTTGAAATATTAAAAATTAGCCTTTACTTATAATGGGCCATGTTTTGATGGTTTATAATATGTAAATGGTTACAGATATCAATATAGTTATATAGGACAATATAAAGTCATGTATTGACTTTCATATAACGAGTTGAGTTCTCCTCCAGTGAAAGCACCACTCACTTCTATTGGGAGATTGATGTCCTGCGTCAGCATCACAGGACTCTAACATAGAGACAGAACCTTACAACCTCACAAATTCAACTTATTGATTCTAAGACTCAGAATATTACACCGTCTGATGCATGTGCAAAGTATTGAGTTTTTGATTATATTTGTGATTCTTTTAGAATCCTTACAGATACAAGAGAGATGTAATGGTCCAAGCATGTCATAGTAGAAAACTTTCAAGCCTTTATTTACAAAATACTCTAAAAACAATCCTCCTGTATATTGCATATTCTTCTTTAAACTCCTTTACAGTGTGAGATGTGCTGCAGAAAGAAAACAAGCGAGCTGCTTCAGATATTTGACAAAGAGGCAGGTTAATAAGTTGTGTGAGCCTACACTTCAACACACACCTATGGAAGTTCAGGATACTATTCAACAACACAGCATTTATTCAAACGTTTTAGTACATGCAGCTGATCTACGCAGCATGAATGAAAAAAAAACAAAAAACAAAAAGCCTGTACTAGTGAAATGAACTCCACCAGAACAAAAGGTGCATGTTAAAAACCAATGTTTCTTTTTTTCTTCCATTGAGTAAAAGGTTTTTTCCTCTTTTATAACACTTAAACTCTAGAAAACCTAATTAAAAGTGAAAATCTACTCTCACTAGAGTAGTTGAGGGGAACCTCAGGGGTGTGTGCAGCTGTGTTTCATAAATTATTTCTGATGGTCTGGTTCATTTGGTATCTAACCAGTTCACTTGGGTGATGCATCTGTTTATATGTGCTTCTGTCAATGAGGGTGCTTCCTTAATAACCCAAATAATTAAAACTTGTGCATCTGTATGCATCTGAGTACATACTTCCAACATCATTGTATGCTATTCCAGTACCATGAACACAGACAGGAAAAACAGCAACCAGAAGTACAAAAACACAATAGTGCTCACTTGTTTGAGCGATCCACCTTTAAACATAATACAACGGCTTCTTAGTGAAAGGCTGCTCACAGTGGGATCAAATCTGATTCAGGTCTTTATGAACATTTTCTTAATATGAACAAACTGAAAAGTAACAAGCTGAGTACAATGAGATAGTCATGTGCATGTAAACACACAGAGCTCCCTGATGCAGAGGGAGGAGTGTATTGACGTGTGTTGTCTTAGTGTTGAATGGATCATCTACTCACTGTCAGATAACGGCACAATAAATTAAAGTTTAAAAGATAAGAATGCAGCTAATATTAAGGCTGAGCATGGTGAGAGCGGCTTTGTTATGATAAGACAGATGTCCACAATGTAAAAGTGGGAACATAGAGAAGGCAACAAAGAGGAGAGACACGCCAGGAAATTTTTTTCAGCTTTCCATATAAAATCAGGCTAGAACTTTAAAGTGCAAAAATTTCTACAGAACATTTTTTTAGGAAAACTAAAATCCCCATCTTTTCAAGCAGTTGCATGTTAAATATAACTGAATCAACCAGACCATCTACGCTGCATCGTAGGAATAAAAGACTAGACTCGCACACATACACACCAGCTGTATGTGGGAGGACAACTGATGGACCCTTCATGTTCAATAGTCTAAGGTGAGCAGAGCCTATGACAGACAGCGGGCTACATGGTGCTTGGATGTTTTTTTTTGTGTTCTTCCATTATTTTCTTCCGGCTGTTGAAAGCTTGACCTCTCAGCGCGGCGCTGAGCGTGGATGTGAACTGCAGGATGGGAGAGCTTCAGAGTGATGTCACGACTGCTGCTTGTTTGCCTCCTCTTCGTAAGCGTTTCCTGTTCCGTTCTGGACGTAGGCCGAGCCGGAGCCCAGCCCATACAAGTGACCACAGTACTTAGCGTCATCGATATGATCCTCAAAGAACATCTGCAGGAAGAACACAAACATGAGGCATTCAGAGGCCTTCTCCACTGCATACAATGAAATTAACCACCTTCATATTAGAGATGCACTGATTGCATGTCCCGTCTACTTTAATCTTACCTTGTACATATCCTATACTGCCTGTAAATATCCTTAAATGTTAGATATATTTCGTTCATCTGTAGCATAGTTAGCTTTTTGTATATTTTGTTTTTTAGTCATTTTTTTGTACATTGTCAATACTCTGCATACACATTTTCAGTATAAATTTTGTGTGATATTTTGATAGTCTCTTAGCACTTTAAATGTTTCTGCTGCTAAATAAGGAACAGAGCTGCTAAACTGATTTTTATTGTTTCTGTAATAATGACAATGAAGATCTATCCTATCCAGAATTGTTAGTTACATTTTGCAACGCTCAACTATCTCTTACTATTAGAAAAAACTAAAAAGTCATTTTTACATCACCACAATGACAGTGTTTTAATGTTTAAGACTGTCATTAAGCTGTGTCTACTGTACCCAGATGAGCTATAACACTGACCACTGACAGGTGAAGTAGTAATAATGTTGATCATTTCATTACAATGGCAACTTTCAGTGGGTGGAATATTTTATGCAGTAAGCACACATTTAATCCTCAAAGTTGATGTGTTAAAAGCAACAAAATGGGCAGTAAAACGACTCCAACATCTGGGTTATGTCATCTCCAAAACTGCAGGTTTAATTGGGTGTTCCTGGTCTGCAGTGGCCTAATGAAGAACATCGCAATCTCACTGCAACTGTGCTGGAAACAAATCCAATCCATAGAGGAGAGAGGAACTGTGAATACCCAAGAAAACCTGCAGTTCTGGAGATGCTCTGACCCAGTCACTTGACCATCACATTTTGGCCCTCATCACTAAGATGCTTACACTCACCATTTTGCTGTTTCCACCACGTTATCTTGGAGGACTAACTCTTCACTTGCTGCCTGATACGTCTGATACGTCACTGAAAGGTGCCGTTGTAACAAAATAATCTACATTATTTTCACTTCATTTGTCTCAATGGCCAAAATGTTATGGCTGATCAGGGTACATTAATTGCATCACAAGAACCATTTGTATCATTTGACCGATTTTTGATTTCTGATTTATTTATTTTTTAATCTAACCTCACTAATTCCAATTTTCAGAATTTTTTGTCAAAATATCACTTCACTATATGGTGGCTGCAACTAATGTGAAAGGCCTGATTTAAGTGTTTGCTTGGGGATAAGAACTCCATAAACACAGTAGGTGGCAATGATGTATTCTGACATTACCTAAAAAAACAAGACAGGCTGTTCTGAACTACTGTTACAACACTGGTGAAACATGGTGGATTCACTCCCTCTGTAAGAATATATAAAAGACTCAATCTAAAAGTTCTTATTTTCATGTGATTATACCTTAATGAAAACACAACTATTAATATTATATTCCATTTCTACTATTAGATCCCCCTAAATCCCCATAAACTTCATATTGGAAAATTCAATTGCATGTTCATTATAAAACTTTGATTCTTAAGTGACTTTCATAAACTTGATCAGGTGACTGGACCTACACTCAAACAAATGTCAAAATGCGGGGAAGCTTTGGTGCATGAAAAGAATATTAATTGCAAGTAAATTTCACTTTATCTAATGTGCTATTGTTCAATTTAAGATTTCTTACAGCTCAGTTTAACAGCCTAACTTGACTACTACATATATGTGTTCCATTCATTTAATAATCTTATTCTTTATATCTTTTTCACTCCTGGTGAAGAATGTCTATACAGTAACATCTGAGTGTTTGTAGCATGCACTTAAATCTGAGCGGCATAGAATCAGATGTATCTGAAACTGATTAATAAGTAAACCGGTCATGAGGAATGATCCATATTGTGGTTACCGGCTGACCAATTGGTGCATCTCTCCTTCATGCATAACCCTCGACCTGTCTGACCTCAGTGTCCTACCTCTCTCATCTTAAAGAAAGCCATTCCTGTGAGTAAAGAGTCGGATCCGGCCTGATGCTGGGGTCCGATCCTCTCTAGCTCCAGCTGCTCAGCTACTTCCTGCAGACCGCCCTGAGAACAAAACGGCATCAGTCAAACACTCAGACAAGATCACATCAGGGATAAATGTCTCTGAAATAAAACACCTGTTGCACTACCTTCAGATTCTTACAGCTCTTCATGAGGTACTTGACATCGTAAATGACAGGGAAGTACAAGCGAAGAATCTCAAAGAAGTCCACCTCCTCCTCTGGCAGGTTGGCATTGGACAGAATCTTGATCAGGTATCCAAAGTCATAGCCACTGCAAAGCACACAAACACCTTTTCATCTTTGTTTCAAAGCCTACAAAGCAGCAGACCTTGTGAGCTTTTATCACTTCCAATCTGTTCTTATACAAACAGCAGATGTGCTGGATACATTCATCTTATACCTGCCTGTCATTGCATCAAACTGTTATAAACACGAGGCCAAGTAACTAAACATCAGCGCACAAGAAAATAATGGTCAATGAACACAAGAACAAATGTAATGAGGGTAAAACTGTATAAAAATAAAATAATAAAGGACCTGTTTAGTTTCAATCTGCTACAAATGTTACACAGAGGTTTATAGACTATTTTCTAAAGATTATTCTAATGAAAAGTTTTGTGTCAGGATTTTAACAGATCCAGACAGATGTGATATAAATCTATCTGAAGCATATGTGACCACAACACTTTAAATGTTTCACCTGATTATACTAATGAACTGTACACTCGATGATTAACTTCTCAGATGACCTAATTAATAACGGATAAGAGCTGTGCAATATGATGATTTATACCATATGGCAAAAGAAAAATGTCACTTTAGGCTGTGTTTATCATTTGATGGGTTACTATACAGGTTTCAATGTTTTTGGTCATCTTGTACGTGATTTATGTTCTTTCACATAAAACGGATGTAGGCATGAAATAAATACACAAACATGGACAAGAGTGAACAATTCACTGTAAATCTCAGCGGGAGAATATTAGATTTAATATATTTATATTGCAAGCCTTATTTTGCTGTTATAGTTTAAACATTAAAGTGTTCTATATTTGGTATTTCTATATAAATATGTGATACATTCATCTTTTTTTGCCGCTACATTTCATACAGTTAAATAGTATTATATGCTTGGTTTTGACTTTTTATTTTGTTTGCAAACAGAGCTCAATTTAGTTGTATTGTCTCTTTATATTTCATACCTTAATATCTCATACTTTATTACATTTATTAGTTGAAATCTTGACTCTAAATGTAATGTAACATACTCAAACATGGATTTAGTGCATTTTATTTGTAGAATGATTTTATAGAATTTACTGGAAATGGGCTATAGTATGACATATGATGTGATATGAAAAGGTTGATACATTTTGGTCACATTGTACAGTCCTATATGATGTAGTTTTCATCTGTAAACTGCAAGAATGAAAGATTCAACATTAAAAACATTTCCATACAACTGTTATTATGTACAAAGGAGCTATTATGCCAGCTATGATTTAGCAACTGTATTATAGTTTCAATAACCTAATTTTACAGAAATTGTTCAAACCATAAAACCTGGCTATGCACAAGACAGCAGCTGCCTAAAACTGGATGTCATTCCCTAGAAGGAAATACCTATGGAAAGACAACCACTTGACCCCATCACAGAGCACCACGCCTGACGTCATTAGTAGCTCTGCAAAGTACAGTGTCTCTATGCCTTCGTCCTCGTGCTTCTTGAACTGAATCCCTGAAGTGGTCAGGAGCTCGATGGAGTCCTGTGCATACATGTCCTCTCTGATGAAAAACAACAGCGTGCCGTTATTAATGCACATACATAAGACAGTCCTGTAAGCATCTCACCAGTTAGTGAGTATCACATTCATAAAAACATGAACTTCTGGACTTCTCAGTCATTAGTACAGTTTTGTTTCTGTGCACAAACTTCTGTATCTTTAAGGTGTGTGAGACATTTTACTTTGGCTGACTACATGTGCAAACTCTGTTGTCTGTAAACTGTAAATTTCACTAACAGCAGGATACATATATGCATTCAACATCCACAAATAAGACATAAATAAATCATCTTACGTGAGGTTAAACTTAAAATTAAACTGCCATGTCGATGTCCCAGGAGGATATTCGCCTTGTTCATTCATAAATGTGAGACCCAGCTGGATTATCTTGAGCAAATCCACATTGCACCGGAGTAACTGGTACTGATAATCAGCATTGCTTCTGAACTCTCCGATTGGTCTGGCAACTACACCTGGAAACTCTGTGTCCTGCAACAGAAAATCAACAGGATTCTCAATAAATAATAACAGATGTTTCCCCCTTGTCTTCAATAACGCTAAAGTGACAGGTTATGAGCACTGGCATGAGCGTAACACACCATAGCAATGTAGTTATACTTTCGGATGACATGTCTGATCCTCTTCAGCTCCTCCTCCAGGTTGTTGGCCCAAACCTCACATATTCTTTGGCTGTGATCCACAGTAGCTGCGGGCATAGTGCCACTTCACCATGCAAGAAAAAGATGTATAGACAAGCGTGAGAAGCTTCAGGGTAACAGCAGGTTCACAGACTGGGCCTCATATACTGGAATATGGCAGGGCAAACAATGAAAGGTGGCAGGACAAGGCAGGGGACATAATAATCCATGGATATCACAAAATGCTCTCAACTCACACTGGTGCAGGTTGCAGGAGAAACGACTCACTGCATTTGGTGTCAAATTAAAAATATACTGCAGGTCTCAGCAATGATGTAAAGTGCAACGCAAGTTTGTGATTTCTTCAGCACGGTAAATGCTAAAAATGTCACGTTGTGTAAACGCACACAGGGACTTGAGCAGCTGTCTATTCAGGATAGCAAGGACGAGCTTAGCTGCCTCTGGTAACGTTAGCTTCAGGTGCACTATGGGTCAGCTAACGTAGCAGCTAGTACCCTACACACTCGAACCGGCAAACGGCAAGTGTCAACCTGTGCGCAGTTTTAATAAGCTTTTCAGGCAGACATACCTACATAGAAGACAAAAACCATGAACACAACACCAAGAAGTGGCAGTGCACACACACATATACACACACGGCGCCACTTTGATAACGTTTCTGTCTGCAAAGCTGACTGCAGCCCCGTCCACTTACCGTTCCCCAAACCGGGCGGGTGTGTGCTTGAAGCGTGTACTATCTTAAAAGTTTTAATTCGCTCTACGTTATGATGTCGGGGGTTTTCCACTAACTTTTTAATAGTTTATATTCAGAATTGTATCGGTGTCAACCTACGGCTGCCATCATAGCTGAGCCTACGACACAACGTCACCGCGTAAAACGTAAACGTCATGTGCGTGTGTACGCGTGTGGCGCACGTCCCAAGCCGAAAACGTCAAAAAAATTATTTTAGTTACGGAGATGCTGACGTGTAAAATATAGCAGAATTATTTATGAATAATATATGCAAGTAGTAATAATGATTAACAATCATTTCATGTATACTATCATATAAAATTAGATATCGGTTTATATGGGGATTGAAAAAGTTGCTTTTTCACATTTTATAAAGCTGTGAGTAACCACACAGGAGCATTCACATCCTTTGTATTACAAATCCAAAATAAATAAAGACAATAAACGATTAATAATCCAGGATGTGTTTGTGTGCACTAAGGTAATATATAAAACACAAGAATAAAAAGAGTGACAATAATGCATTCATTTATTTCACAAGACAGACACAATTTTAACACTGCTGCATTTACCATAAATCCATAGCACTGAATAAATAAACCTGGTAATACAAAGCTCTTTCTTCCATACAAAATCTGTACGATCTGACAATTTAAACTCTCTGATACAGTTAAAAACATGCCTTAAATCAGGATTACAGTAGTCAAAAATAGGTAATTGTACAAAAATAAGTGAACGTGCTTTGCTTGATAATCTGTGTTGTTCATTTGCAGGTTTGTAGTGAATCTAGTGTGCACTGCACTGCTATGGGCAACATTAATCGTTAATTTTAGATTTTACTTCTGCTGTATGCACCTAAATTGTGTGTATTCACATGCTTTGATCTTCTCATTTTAGGTGCCATGTCATCAAATTATTGAATATGTTCACTTTTAAACCAGTGGATTCCCTTTGGTATGAATATGAAAGTAATCAGAAAACGTCTACTACTGAAATTTTTTGGACAGAAATGCACAGTTTTCTTGTCTACAGTGAAATTTTAAAGCATTAAGTTCACATCATGTTCATTTGGGACAATAATGAAAAGTATGCTACTTTTTATACGGACGACTGGCAACACATTAAAAACAATAAAAAAGACAAAATAACCAAAACATTTTATAAAAATAAAATAAACTACCTGTGTATACAAGTATATCTGCTACAAACGTGGGTCACATTGGCATAAATGCCAGTTGACAATAATTTATCAATCTGAAATGTTAATTTGGTTTCTTTGATAGTGCTTTGGTCTCATGTTGCTCAAAGTTGTATCAAAGTCGCAAATGTTTCTAGCTGGATTTAACCTTTAATAGTTGATCTTCATCATCTTTCCCATAAGGAGTTCACATCAGCAGGTGTCTAATGAATGAATATATGGAAGACTATAGTAAAAACAGGCACATAGTCAAATCATCATTAAATTGGCAAGATTTCCTTACACCTGTTGCAGAGAGTTGGTCAGAATGGCTCTTATCTGGTTCACAATCTAGAATGAGTCGAAGTTACTCACTTATTAATATATCTCAACAGCCTGTGAAGTCTGATATTTCACAGTTTTTTCATCCGAGTACAGCTTTCTGTGCCGTCGTCCCTTTTGGCACTGATAAAACCATAATTATTAGTAAAATAGAATCAGCTACAGTAAACATTTACTAACTACTATATGAGTGGCAAACACACCACATGCAAAGAAAAAGTGCAGGTTAATTCTGGAGCTTTAAGATGGCTTTGAACGGAGGAGCCAATGTCACGGTGGTGCTTGAAAAGGTAGTGTTTGGTCAGTGCTGCCTCTCTCACACACAGTCTGATGCTTTTGTTCAGGCAGCAGAGTAGACAGCTTCGTCAGAGTCTGGATCCCTTGTGCTGTCTTCACTGAGGGGTGAACGACAGCTCACGTCTGCGATCCCTGACTCTAGGTCGCTGCTGTTGGAGAGACTGAAGATGGACGTCTGGTTCAAGTCCTGGGGCAGCAGATTGAGGCCGCTGTTGTCCGGTGCTTTTGGCTGACAGGGGCTGCTGGTGATTGATCCACCGGTGTAGTCCTGAGGTGTGTTTGCCAGTCTGAGGTCATGGCTGAGGGTCCACGCTGTGGGGCTCTTATCAAAGGGGGTGGCCTCCTGGACTACACTCCACCCCTGCTCCTCCTCCAGTTTGGCAATTTTCTAATGATAATGTAAAACAGGCCAGTCATGTACATTTTATTTTGTCATCTAAAACTAGAGATATGATGAGAGTGAAGTTGAAGTTAACCTGTTTGTGTGAGGCCAGCTGCTCCTCCAGCTGCTGCGTCTCCTCTTGAATGGTCCTCAGATAATCCTCCACAGACTGTCGAGGATGCATCCCTTGGTCAAACCGGTTGTAAAGCCCTCGCCAAAATCTGCAAAGTTTTTTTTTTTTTTTACACACTTATATCTTTTCTATTTAAGTTTCATTTATGTATGTTAGGTTTTCCATATGATCACACCAGAGAAGTGAACTTACTTGAAGCAGTAGGGGGCGGTAGATGGACGGAGCAGACCTTGTGTTTGGCTGTGGTTGGGTCTGTACAGAGGGTTGATGTAGTCTGTACGGTTTGTCCACAGATAACTCCACAAAGAGTGAGTCCTCTGATGAACTCTGTATGAAAGTAGAAATTGAGAAATAAGGACAAGAAAAGACGAGTCAATGTTGTTTCAGAGTGGCAGCTGTGACCATGTCTGCACTGTGAACAGGAGAGGAAAGTGACGATGGCAGCAGATTTAAATCTGACCCGAGCTGAATCCTCTCCCGTTGGTTGTTGCCGATAAAGTTTCCATACTGGCAGGAGTAGATGTGGCTGTGAATGGTGATGAGAAACCTCTCATTGAACTCAAAGGCACAGGGGAACTGCTCCATCAACTGCCACATGCATTCCAGAAACTGATCGATGATGGGAGACACCTCCTTTGGGTCTCCAACCAGGTGATTGCATCTGGAGGGAAGACGAGTACAGATGGATCAAACCAACAAAAACACACTCGGAAAAGATGCTATGAAGGTTCAATTTGAGTCAAACCTGTGAGAGAACTTGTGGCCAAATGAGATCCAGTCTTTCTCAATGAGGCCCTGAGTACAAAAAACATATTCAGGTTCTAGACTGTGAGGTTACACAATTAATCCTGCAAACTGGCTGAACTCTTCACTCACTATGTGGAGTCATTTTCCTGTGACTTGAGGGGCAACTCCCCAAAGCTGGGCTTTCGATTGCATTTATTTTCCACTGTGGCTCTTACAGGATTTAAAGTTAGGCTGAACAAGACCCTCTGAGTAAAGAAACAAATTTCATGCATCCAGCATCGAAGACCGTCACTTAAAGCCAGAATGTAACTGTATATAGTAATATGATCCAAAGAGCACCAGAGGGGTATGTAAAACCCACAGGGCAGTGTCAAAGACTCCAAAGACAATGCAACGTGCACATGAAGGCACCGGTGGAAGAAGTATTCAGATCCTTACCTCAGTAAAAGTATTAAGTAGTTAACTAAAGTATGAAAGTGTCACAAGCAAAATGTACTTCAAGTAAGTAAAAGCAGTTATTGTTTAGTAATGTGTCAGATATTACGATTATATGTTTTTGATGTTTTTGGATTAGTTTTACTCCTGTGTTAAAGTGTATGTTGCATTTTATTGCTGTACATATGTAAGGATGAGCGTATTTGATGTAGATTATACAGTATATGTCAATTCAATGCATTATATTACAAATTTAAAATCATCATTCATTGTAGCATCGCTGTCCTGTGAGAAATATGTAAAGATTAAACTTTTAATGAGCTCAGAACAAGTCTCTTTTCAGCTTCATGATGATGCATTTTCCTGCAAATCTAAGTGAGTTTACATTAACAAGGGGATTTTTAAACTAAACCCATGAGGGAACACTTCATCCCTTAGTTTATCAAAAACAAATCAAAAATCTAATTTGGAGATATACAGGTTACACGAGAAAAAAAAAGTAAAAGTAACTTAAGTTAAGTCAAGAAAGTGAAGAAAAATAATGATGTTTGCCTCTGAGGTGTCATGGAGTAGATATAAAAGCTGCAAAAAATGGAAATACCTGAGTAAAAGTAACTAAAAAGTATACTTAAGTACAATACTTGGGTCAAAGTATTTAGTGACATTCCAACACTTCACTAAGGAGGTACTGTAGTATTTACCATGAGTCCTTGGAGGGTCCTGTAGTACGGATCCAGCAGCACACAGGCCACTGAACACACCTGAGCAGTGCGGTCCCACCCATCTGAACAGTGAACCAGGACGCTGACGCCTTCCTCTGCAACAGCCTGAACATGCAGAGTACACACCGTACAACTTATTTTAACCCATAAAGACCCACAACTATTTTTGCGGTGACTTCCAAATGAAATTTTCTCAACATTTAACCATTACCAAGTCATTAAACACCATACATTTAGGGCCCGAGCAGTGGCCATGCAATGGCCGCGAAGGCCCTATTGTAATTGTAATGTTTATTATTATTATTATTA
>JAPQRQ010000002.1:28256210-28276694 GCA_037367365.1 Apogon talboti
CTGTGGCTACAAATGTAGTTTACCACCACCAGAGTGAGAATGTGAGAGTGAATGAATAATGGATCAATAATGTAAAGTGCTTTGGGTGGCTTGAAAAGCGCTATAGAAATCTATTCCATTATTATTATTATTAAACACTTTCATCACACTATGAGTAAGAAAGAAACAAAACTGGCCTCACAGGTGAAGTATAGGTCAAGGTGGAGATTTAATGTGATATTTAAAAGGTGAATAAAGAGAATAAATGCAGACCCTTAGCATGAAATATGAAGATTTTATTTGTTATTTTTGTTGTATTGAACATATTATAAAGCTGTTTGAGAAGCTCAAACACAGATGGGTCCCATATGTTAAGAAACCGGGCATATACACTGTGCATCAACACTGAACTGATTCCATTTTTCTGATTCCATTTTTCTTCTCACTTTAAACAAACTCATGGCAACATTTTTTGTCTTCCTGCAGTGTTTTCCACAGCCAACTTCTTATCAGAGCAGCCATCTGTTGTGAGACATTGCTGAGAAAAAAAACAATAAAAGTAGTTAGTTAAACTAAGCAGAAGTGATTGACTACCAATTCCTGGCAGCCTGACTGCATACCTTCTTCTTCAGCTTTGGATTCTTGCATGACGATTCAAGATGTAAATTTGATTATGTGGTTCTGATTATTATTTTAATTATCACAGTTAAATTTGACTCAAGTTATATATTTTCTGACTTATCTCTTTTATCATTGCAGTTCCCAGAGGACTAACTGAGCCTCATACTAAAGGACAAAACAGGATAGGAAAGACATCATGACAGTGTGGACTGGATGTTTAAAGCCATATATTTAAGAATTGTAGACCTGTGAAATTCCCTGTTCTCCATATCAGCCAGTAATATTGTAACCAACGTTTTAGAAGTGATCCAGGATAAACATGACCTAGTTTGATTCTGACAGGATTATTGGTGGTTGTTTGGTAGCTTATTTGTGCAGCATACAACCCACCTTATTTGTGATCTTGTTTTTTTGGGTTACAACTATCAAAATTCCAGTTCCAAACAAAACCTTCTTTCTTTACAGGCTGATATAAATGTTGTCCAATACATTTTTGGAAGTCTATGTGTCCCAAGGTCTTGAAGTAAAGTCAGGCTCAGGCCACAATTAACCCACAGACCAAAAGATCCCTGGACATCACTGATCATATTTTAAAGAATTTGTTACTGTTGCCAGACATGTTAAAAATTACTTAAACAAAGTACATTGTCCATGAAATTCAAGTTTTGCAAATTATGATAAAAATCTCTTGTATAACCATTATATTGTGTTTGTATAGAAGCTGCGAGGACTGTTTGAAGGTCAAACACTGACCCAGATATAGACAGGAAATGACTTTTAGCATATTGTACTCTTCTATGATGACACACACATCCACAGATAAAGCTTTGTCCTTCTACCTAATAAAAAGAGTATTAAGTCAGACTAAGAGCAGGTAATGTCTCCAGGCTTCAGTGCCTAGACTGTTCTTAAAACGTAATATGAATAGGCTTTGTCCATTTATGCTACATTAATGGGGTTAAATGTCTATATAGGGTCTATTCTGCTCTCCCAGACAAGCATTAGCTGTTTTTATGGGGTTCTATTTATATTTGAAGCAGTCTATGTAACTTGGATTCATGATTTGTTGTAACTTTATTTGTACATTGTAAAAAGGAATACGGTGTTGTCATTATCTATTTTTGACTCTAGCACATCTACATACTGTAATTTGAGACATCTGAGGCTCAAACACTGCTGTTTTACCTTGGAAATCACTCTTACTGTCTTGAAGTAATGCTTCTTCTCAGAGCTGTTGTCCAACTTATCAGTAATTGTTCACTCTAACATTTCCTGGTGACATGAGTGTTAACTGGAGCGAGCGACCAGTGTCTGCAAGGCAAACACCACTCAATCTGTTGACCATATCCACGTTTTTGAAGCTAGGTCACCCAGCCATTGGAGGGCAAATGCATTCAATTGGCTTCACACAATTAGCGCATGTCAACAATGAAATAGGGTGAGCTAGTGACTCCTTTCAGTCCTTTCCATGGTTACAGTGACTGCATGCATGTAAAGAAACTCAATACTTTAACTTTTTCACAAAATTAAATCTATGACTGTTATCAAGTGTAAAACATAGACATTTATTCATGCTTGTGTACATGAAGTTTGTGTTGGAGTCTGTGTTGTGTTCAGAGCTGGTCAACTTTACTAAAACTAGCTCTTATGCTTTTAGGGTAGAGAACAAGTAAACAACTTAAGTAACTTGTCAAATCTGTACTTTTATTGAATGTTACAGGAATGTTTGCACTCTTGTTGCATTAAAGGTTTGTACGATTTGTGCATTCACGTGTACCACAGTGAAGTTTGTGCAGGTGTCTGGTTGGTGCAGTTTATTGACACTAGCGCATTCCATTTCTAAGCTAACAACCTACAACAATGATAGTTGGTACACTGAATTTGTGTAGCAGGTTGTTTCTATCTGTGAAAATCGTTATGTTTTGTCATTTACAGTGGAAACAGTATGCAACACTCGTTACCTTGGCTTAAAAATGGTGTTAGCTAGTGTCAACAAATATGATCACGTCTTCAAAACAGTGCTAATATAAACACTCTTAACATTAAATTTACAGAATTTTTACATAAAATTATTTACAAAAATCTGTTTTTACAATGGGCTCTAACAGACAGAAATTAAAAACAACAACAAAAAAAACCCATCAGAACATTCAAATACCTGACTGATTCTCTGACTAGAGCTGCTGTGTCATCATCCCTTGCTTTTCAGTAGTGGCCCTTTGGACCCACAAGTGACCATATTTGGACACAAATGAACTCATTATATATGCTAGCTCACAGACACTGTAAAATAGTAAAGTCAGTCATTTGCAGAATAAAGTAATTTTGTTAGAGTAATACACAGTATTACCGTCAAATAGAGCTACACGACAGGAAAAAAAAACACGTTTTATTCTGTAAAGAGGCTCATATAGTCTGACGTTAAGGTTTTCCATTTGCACAAAATCTTACTAACAGAACAATACTTTAGTGATGGGCCACCACATTGATTAGATGGTCCAAATAAAGTGAATGTCACTTGGGACAAATGACCAACTTAGTATTTTTAGACATATGTTTAATATGTGTGGCCTTTTTTACAGCCAGCATCTAGTGGCTGTCAGCGGTATTACACTTTAAGATACATCCACACTGGCTTCATTTTAACGTTGTCGTCTTTGCCCACAATTTACTCAAAACCTTTAATCATGGGCTAAATTTCGTGAAGAGTCAAAGCAGATAATAACAATAATAATAATAATAATAATGGATTAGATTTATATTTCGCGAAGAGTCAAAGCAGATAATAATAATAATAATAATAATAATAATAATAATAATAATAATAATAATAATGGATTAGATTTATATAGTGCTTTCTATTAACACATAGTCAAAGCGTGTACAATGGATCCATTATTCATTCACTCTCACGTTCTCATTCTGGTGGTGTTAAACTACATGTGTAGCCACAGCTGCCCTGGGGCAGACTGATGGATGCGTGGCTGCCAATTCACGCCAAACAGCCCTTCCGACCACCACCGAACATTCACACTCATACACCAGTGTGAGTAGCAGCACTGGAGGCAAGGTGGGTTAAGTGTCTTGCCTAAGGACACAACAGCTCATGACTCAGACAGAGCGGGATTTGAACCCTTCGGTTATTGGATGACCCGCTCTACCTCCTGAGCCACAGCCGCCCCACCCCAAGTGTCCAAGAGGACACTTTTCCTCTCAGACCACTTGAATTTCAATGTGTTAAAAATTATAATAGATTTTTTATCCCAATGCCAACCCAAAAGTGCCTGCTAAAGCTAACAAGCACTCCTCAACTTCACTTCTTACTGCAACTTGTTTAGTTTATTTGATCATTGCGATCTTGTCCTCTCAGTACAGATTTGTCTGTGTTAGTGTTGATTCTGACAGGTTTATTTACGCAGGTCCAAGTCTAAATAAACATGCACTGTTATGTAAAGACAGCCAGCCAGCATCAACAGTAGTGTCTCCAGTCTGCCCATTTTTTAAGAAAAGTATTTGCTCTCCCATCAGCATGCAGGTCAGATCATCTGCCCCTGCCGCCAGGGTTTGGTGGGCAATCGGCCATGATATTTAGCTGCTTGGCTGGATGGACAAACTAAGAGAGCCCTGCCTGTTGTCTAGCCGTCAAGTCTGTGGGTTGGACAGTGTTTCAGGGGCCAGCTGCCACCTTCCCACTGAGGTCTTAAGCTGGTTTGAGCTGGTCTTGGCAGAAACACACAAGCAATAATACCACTGCAAACTCTGGCTTAGCTGCTGTTAATATACAGTCCTTGATGGAAAAAAATGAAAATACCCCCCAATAGCTTTAACTGGTGTACCACCAGTCTCTCGGTGGTACACCACAATGCACTGTGCTATTGATTTTGTAATGTGCATCATGGGTCCAATAGCTCAGGGAACATTGAGCAATACCTGTCTTCCATTAGGAGGACTTAACCCCCCAGTACTGTAGTCCACCCTTCACTGACCAATCAGCATCCATGCTTTTAGCAGCACTCCTGTAGACTGCACTGGGCAAACAGAAGTGTCAGCCTCAATGTTTGTCTACGCCAGTTGCCTAACCATTTATCAGCAGCCAGTAAGTATCTGGGCAGCTGGGATCTATTTGACCTAAGTGTGCATCAGGAATCACAATTTCTGCAGTTAAGATCCTGTCTGTGCTGCTCTGTGATACCAGGAGGGGACCTTCGGGTGTGCAACGGTGCCTCTACATAGTAAAACTCCCCCAAACCACAAGCATGGACATGAAACGCCCCCCATCCTCATTTCCTGGGGTCCCCTCCTCCCCTCTCACCTCCCTGCTGTAGGGGACGTCCCCTGGCTGCTACAGGACTGGAGGCTGGGTCTAGGGGCAAGGCGAGGGCAGATCCTATGAAGAAATACTCGAGACAGAGGGGAGGAGTAAAAATACGGCTCTGCACAGTTAACATGCCTGCATGGTGAATGAGCACAGTGGAAAGGCATAGTACTGAGGCTGCAGTCTATGGGATCAGTGCATGTAATTTAACTTTTTTAAGTTTTCCATGTGCAGCTGATCTGCTGAGGCTGCCCTGCAGGAGAAACATACTTTGAAGAGAGTTTGTGTAACAGAACTTGGACCATCATCTAACAGGTAGGAAATGTATGCAGAAGTGGTTAGAAAAGACTTAAGCTGTCAGATTAATCCAGCAGCCATGAAGTGTTGAGGCAGCAGCTTGTGCAGAGTAATCTAATATGTCCAGTTTTAGATATGAGTGCATGAACTGACAGACTCAGTTATTGACATTTGCACCTTTTGACACGTTTCCAAATTTGAATTTAAACTTGTAAAAATATGATTTGGGATCTTTTCTACTGTCTTCTAAAGGATTGCAATGTTATGGAAATGAGCTGTCACATCTAAAACTAATTTCCTTTAGTCTGAAATGGACGGTCGTCAGTGTTAATTTACGATACAGATAATCAAAGTTTGGGTTCTAAGAAGGAGCCTCCACTTCAGAAGCAAACTAAGAACTATTCATAGACAGCAGGAACATTTATCATACAGTATTGTATTCATGTAAATATTTTAGGCAACGGTTCTCCACCAGTGGTATTAATGAAAAGAGAGTCTTTATCTACAAAACAATGAAAACAAATGTCCTTTTTGTGTCATACTGCTGCATTCATGCTCTGCTTATGAATGCAGCTCTTTGAGGGCTTAGCTCTGCACCATAACCCCAAACAATAGATTTTAATAGGATACTTACTGTATGAACTTTACCACACTATGCACTTGGCATCGTTCCTAGAATAGGCCCTTTTCCACCAAAATACCAGGAACTTTTATTACCAGGAACTTATTTACCTGGGTAAAAGAAGTCCTGGTAATCTGAGTGCTTTGCGTTTCCACCGCACCCCAAAGTTCCAGGTAATTTATTCAAATCAGGCTGATGTGTCAATAGGGGAGTGGTTAAAGAAACTGCACTACGCCTCCAGTCCAAGTAACAAGTACATGCATTTAGAAGCTCAGCTCTAACACCATAAAATTACACAGTACTTTAAGTGGGTGGTTTTGGTTTAATGTTTTGCTGGTTGTTAAATCACTTAATCCATCTGGAATACATTTTAGGCGAAGTTAACCATCTGACAATCTATTCCAAATGACATTAACGACGTTAACGACATTAAATGAATTAAATTGATTAATTTTTATTTAAAAATGGTAGAGCATGTTGTTCCAACTTCTCAATCATTAAACTAAATCATGTCCAACTTTAAGTGTGATGGATGGTCCTTTTTTCCATTTCTATTGTTTTATAGATATAGTATAGTATATATTGTGAGTTTGTAGGGTTAACGTCCCACCACCTTTGTTTCATCTTCACCTTATACAATTCCAACTGGCTTTTCAGCATTTCAGAGAATTTAGATAGTTCACATGCAAAGCAGGTGGAAACCCAACTGTACTGACAGACATGTGGTTGCATAATTGTCACACTTTCTACTGAATGTTTAAAGTGTCAACTCTAGTTCAAATGTTGATAGTATGTTCCAGAATTGTACTAATGATCAGGTGAGATCAACTTCTGATTTTTCAGAGCAAAGTTTATAATACTATATATATTATTTTTAATTTGTTTCCTTGCACTTCATACAGTATATTGCATCCAATCACACCCAGAGGATAAATACATATTTCTATGCATATTTAGGGTTACGGTTGACATTTTGCATTTGTCAAACTGTTTTTGTCGACATACTAAGCTTATGAACGCAATCGCTGCTCAAGTATTCTCAGACTTTGTTCTCTCTTTCAGCAGGTGTTAACATGCTGGAGCAGGTTCTTTCTTTTGGCCGCTCCCTGGTGAGAAGGAAAGTAGTCGACCTGAGCAGCCTTGAGGACTCTAAGCTATGCCGCTGCCTGGGAACCGTCGACCTCATTGCCCTGGGAGTGGGCAGCACTCTGGGTGCCGGCGTCTACGTGTTGGCCGGAGAAGTGGCCAAGGGTGATTCAGGTCCCAGTATAGTCATCTCCTTCCTTATTGCTGCCCTGGCGTCTGTCATGGCCGGCCTGTGTTACGCTGAATTCGGGGCACGTGTCCCCAAAACAGGATCTGCTTACCTTTACAGTTATGTGACTGTAGGAGAGATCTGGGCTTTCATCACTGGCTGGAACCTCATTCTGTCCTATGTGATTGGTGTGTTGATGACAGTCTTTCGTGTTTTTCATGTCATTTCATGTCTTTTAAGGCAGATTTAGTTTCTCTACAGTGTATGTTCTTTGTGTTCTCACAGGTACCTCCTCTGTTGCCAGGGCTTGGAGTGGTACATTTGATGAAATGATAGGAGGACACATCGAGATATTCTGTAAAACATACTTCAGCATGAACTCGCCTGGTTTGGCTCAGTACCCTGACTTCTTTGCTGTCTGCCTGATACTGCTGCTCTCTGGTAAGGCAATAAATTTTGGTTCATAGTTATGAGTTTGGAAAATAAATTGCGCTGATGTATTTTGTTACTCAGTAAACCACAGCTGACATAATCAAGTAAAAAGATGGCAGGATGTGGTCTGAGAAGTGGTTAATAAAGCATTACTCATTCACCCTTGAGGACAGGGTTGTGCTAACATTTCTGCCCTTTCTTTATAAAATTCCCCAATGTGAGTCCACAGCAGCACCACGTGTCTCATTTCCACAGCAGGGAAAAGCCCAGCGCTCTAAAAGATTCATTTTGTCTGGTCATACTCATGACAGTCCAGAAACGTACAATGTTTTTGGCCAAATCCACCTGTGTGACCTGCATAGCATAGGAAAACACAACTCAACTGTAAAACCAGGCTGAGCAGCAGTATTACTTCGCTCTGAGTAAATCTGAATTAAGGGGTTTCGTCGTCTACATATAAAGGTGTACTCTGTGGTGGGCTGGCAACCTGTCCATGGGTTACTCTGCCTTTGCCCAGTGTCAGCTGAGATAGACCAGTGAGGACCAGAGGTCACAGTGTTCAAAACCATATCATGCGTTTTATTTCTTGCCATGCCAATGGAACAATTAGACCAGCATGACCCAGAGACAAGACTCTAGTGTTGGAGTATTTTTATAGGGACTACAGATTTGGAACCCAATGTAATAAACTGTCAGAAAAACACTGTGTACAAGAAGACCTACTCAGGATTTTTTGAAGTTTACTGTGAAATGACACAAAACCTTTCTTGGAAAAGTGCTTACAGTTTGTCACATAGTTGTATTTATGACTGTTTGAGCATATTAATCCATTTAAGGCCAAAGCTATTTCATCATCACCGTGTATGTGCATGGCCTGTAAGTCCTTCCGTTGGTCCAGCACTTTATGCAATAAATGAAGGGGCGTTTAAGGACCCCAGCAGATGAAGCCTAAGGACTGTGATCTTTAAACTTTTCCTGTAATTACATTAAACATCCCAGCACTGTGGTGAGCTGAGTTCTGTTGTGTTTGTGCTCATCCAGGACTCCTGTCATTCGGGGTGAAGGAATCAGCCTGGGTCAATAAGGTCTTCACTTTAATCAATGTGCTCGTACTCTTGTTCGTCATCATCTCTGGCTTCGTCAAAGGAGATGCACGCAACTGGAATATAACTGAAGAATCCCTGATAAATGTTACCATAGTTACAAGGTAAATCACTCTTCTGGCTGTGTGTAAAATTAACCCATAAAGACCCAAACATCCGCCATCGACCAAAGTCATCTACTGATCTAAACTGTTTAATACCTGTTGATCCACTAATCCTATCAATACATGTAAGTAATTGGTGTAAAATGCAGTTTGTCATCTTTTCATGGTCATCAGATATGACCACATTTGGACACTCAGAGACTCCATAGTGAATGTGGAAACACCATCATCTTCTACAACACTGTTTCACCAGTAAAACCCATGGAGTTGGATCAATGACAGTGGATGGACACACTTGGTTTACATTCAATTAATGATAGATTTTACTGGAAAAGTTACTATTTCTGCAGTTTTGTCTGTTTAGGGTATAACCCTCAACTTTAAGATGAGCTTTTATTAACATCTACATGATCAGTAAATTAAAGACAGGAAAATACCTGATTTATACTGATAAAATGCAAAAAACAGAGGATAATTTTATAATAAATGGTGATAAATCACTTAAGAAAGGTTAGATATAGAGAAAATTTCATTTGGGAACTGATATAAAAGTAGGACTGGGTCTTTATGCGTCAAAGCTGTCTCCTAAACACTGACCTTGGTTTGTTTTGTCTCTTGTCTGTTTCAGGAACCTGTCGGTGACAGCCAATGTGACCAGTGATTATGGAGTCGGAGGATTTATGCCCTACGGTTTCAGTGGGACATTGGCTGGAGCTGCCACCTGCTTCTACGCTTTTGTGGGATTTGACTGCATCGCAACAACAGGTGAGGGTCTTCTAGATCAGTCTCCGTTTGAGTTGAATCTCCATTGCAGGCTGAAGGTGCAGATATTTGTGTGAAATAGGTGAGGAAGTGAAGAATCCACAGAGAGCCATTCCCATCGGCATCGTGGTGTCGCTGACCGTGTGCTTCCTGGCGTATTTCGGCGTGTCGGCTGCACTCACACTGATGATGCCCTACTACCTGCTGGACGAGAAGAGCCCACTGCCAATGGCCTTTGAATACGTGGGCTGGGGTCCCGCCAAATATGTTGTCGCTGTGGGTTCACTGTGTGCCCTGTCAACCAGGTAACCAACCGTTTAGTTCAAGTTGTGCTTTTATAAAGCCATATGAGGACATGACCCATTTAGATTCAATACATCTGACTTCAGTTTGTGATTCATGTGCATGCTGTTAATGGGCAATAATGGTGATTTAGTTTTGGTCAGGAGGTTTCATCAGATATTTCTGTCTGTGTATTGGATTGATTCCTGTTGCTTAGTGGGACATACTGGGTGCAGAGCCTAATTTTTTGTGTTTTGAGATACATGCATGTCTCAGTTATCCTGAACACTGAGAGGCCTTGGATTTTGAACAAATATTTGTGCATTGAAAAGATGTATCTGATATTTTTTTGCCTCTAAATTCAACAATTAACAATTTCAACAACTCATTTAATTTTTATATTTAACAGGTTACAAATTCAGTCCATCTTTTAAAAATCACAGTGATATTATTTAAGTTGCTCATTTTTGATTACATTCAGAATAAACATTAGGACATAAAGGATAAGAAAACTATTGTCTTGGAATGAACCAGTTAATCTGAAGTTTTGTTTTCTGAATTATGGACCCTGAAAGCTACCCGTAGAATTTGAGCATCTTAAATCTATACTGTCTGACTTTTTGAAACATTTGTGTCTGAATTTGTGAACATGAAAAGTAACAATAAGTAAGAAAAGTTGAATACAAAGGCAAAAGTTCAGATGCTCCTATTTCAATTGCTAGAAAATCAAATGCTTCTGAATTTAAGAATCATTTGAGATTGGTTTGCCTCCATATGTTTATAATAAATATGTTGTCCAACTGATTAAAAGGTTTTGCAGTGTCTCAAAACAACAAATATTTTATCATTTCTGTCTTTCTTCCTTTTATTTCACTGTCCCATCCACATATCCTATAAGATGCCAGGTACACATATATCTAATGAGTTACATTCTTGTGCTTATTATGTAATTTTCCTTAAACTGATTAAATTTTGGATAAGTAAATGCTTGCTATTGCTATTTACTGAGCGCTGTTACTTTGGGTTCCGCCCTCTGGCAGTTGTACAGGCTGTTATGCAATGCAGCCAGTTGTTTTTGTAAGTTCTCACAGTTGTAAAAACCCCGTAACACACATTTTGGTGTTTTTCTATGTTTGAACTGAATGTTTGTGCCCCTGGGGAAAGTCATGACTTAAGGAAACCCCATGCAACTTCCAGTTAGTGAAAAAAAATACTCTCAAACATGAAAACTGTCTAATTGAAGGTATAAACACTGACTGACATGTAGTAGTGATATATGATTTACCGTCGACAATTCCATTTCAGCGCTTCATACATCTAAAGTTGATGGAAATTAATGGAACAAATAATGCTACTATGGGACTAGTGCCTAAAAAAAAGAAAGACATGTATTGACTGTAATCAGACTCTACAGCTTTGATGATGTAACTGTCTGTGGGTGTTTGTTTGTTTGTTTGTGTGTGTGTCTCTCGACTAATGTGTTGGCCTTGCATGTCTCTGCTGTCTCATGCAGTCTGCTGGGCTCCATTTTCCCTATGCCTCGTGTAATCTATGCTATGGCAGCGGATGGGGTGCTTTTCAAAGCCTTAGCCCGAATCAATCCTAAGACGAAGACCCCACTTATTGCCACTATGACCTCCGGTATAGTAGCAGGTGAGAGCCAAGAGGGAACGTCCTCTGAGATCACTCCTGCTAACCTTTCTCTACCCCATCAGCTGTGGAAAAAAAACACCCAAGATGCAGATGATTAACATTAACACACTCTTTTGGCCCCAAAACTTCAATGAAATGCAGCCACTCATACACTCTCTCCTCCATATGCACTTGTCGTTTTTTCACAGTTGTGCAGGTGTCATGTTTTCTTTCCCAGAGTGCCCTCAACTTAACCATGAACCTTCTTCTCCCTAGCCTGTTGGGCTCCATGTTCCCTCTGCCACGCATTCTCTTTGCCATGGCGCGGGATGGTATTCTGTTCAAATTTATGTCCACAGTGAGTAAGCGCCAGTCGCCTGTGGCTGCCACCATGGCGGCAGGTACCACCGCGGGTAAGCTCCACAGACAACTGAACGTGGGGTTGTATTGTGGACTTGTTTGGGAATGGTATTTTTCCAGGTGGTGGGGGATGACTGCATGTTGTGGTGGTGTTTCCCAAAGCATGTGAAAAAACATAATTGAGGTTATTCTTGGACACTTTCCATTAATTTTTGCTGTGTTCACCATATCAGTCCACAAATCCAAGTAGCTTCAAATATCTAACATATTAAAGAAAAAAAACAAGAAGAAAAGAGATGTTAAAAGTAGCTCAACACTTCATGAGTTTCTGACTCTGATATTAGACATTGTCCTTCAATAAAATAGTGGGGTATTTAAGTATATAGTAGGTGTGTTATATTGGAATTTGGGGTGTGTGATATGACCAAAATCACAATATATGTCATTTTACATAATTTTTAATGCAGACAAACACCAAAATTGAGTGGTTCTCAGGGTGCCAAAATGATAAAAATACATTATTAATAGCAGTAATGTCTACATTTTTACTAACTCCTCCACTATCCAAATAGTGTTGGACAAAGGGTCTTTGTTGGTGTTTAATCCACATTAAGGACAAGCCTCCAAGTCAGAGATGGAACATTAAGAAGTCAACAAGAAAACATCAAAGCACCTCAAAAACTTAGGCACTAGCAAGTAATATTTTCTAGCTAACAACCTAGAAGCCGCTAACTTACTGATGTAAGAATTCAGATGCTTCAGGTGTTTTAATTAAACAGTCGGATTCCCCTGGTCCGCACCAGTTCCAAGTCGGCTGTCTTAACACCAACTAATGACGAGTTACTTAACGACACAGAGAGTCTCCAACCAGACACTTGACATAAGCAACAGAACATAATATGAAACAACATACTCATTGTTTCAACTACCTTATAATACAATGTGTAACATCATATTGCACAGCTTTATTTATTTTATACCACTGACATAATGATGAGATGAACCATGAATGTACAGTATATACATGGTAAACCAATCTACAACTAATGCAATGCAAACGTGTATAAAAATATTAGAAATGTAGTTAAACTTTCTCTTTTGGGAAATTAATTCTGCAAACCAGTCATAGAAAGATCACAGTCAATTTTCCCTCCCATATTCCGTAGCTACCATTAGCTACTACAGGCAAGCCAACTATCTATCTGCTAATGTCAGGTTGATCTGTATGTAACTGACTCATTAGCGTGATATAGATTAGATTGAAGGTTTTCTAACCAGCCAATATATATACCTCTAGTAATGATGTGGCTACCATTTTACTAGCTTGCTTTATTAAGCTTTGAAAAAATGTCTTAACAGCAGAAGGAGCTGTTTGTGTAACAGGTTTTGCAATAGTTAAAGACTCAGATTTGAGGCGGTCTGACGTTTGAGGACTGGTATGGTGCTTATACAGCTTTTCCATGTCTTGAAAGCTTTCCTGCTCAGAGGCGGCAGATGTACAATCGGATGTGAATCCCAGGGAAGGGTTCACAGGTCATGCACTGAGCATCTGACAGCACTGGGCAGGGGGGCTTTCTTTGTTCTGACTTGTCTTTTTATTTTTGTTACGATATATGTATATATATTGGTGAGAGGAGCAGCTCTGTGTTTAGACTGTGTGGCTGAGATCAGATCCATACTGGAGGCAGGTGCTGAGATACAAGAGAGGAATCACCACAGCATATCTCACATCAAACGCCTCTTGGTATGGAAACGATTACAGCCGCTGCGCCAGTCCAGGGAAACACTGAGCTCCATTGTGTCTTTAATTGTGAAAACATGTCTGCATGAAATCATATTTGCATCTGATCATGTGCATTTATTTGATGGTGCATCAGAGTTATACAGCTTTTCATTTTGGATTGCAAATATTCTGCTTTTGCATTATTGTATGTACTATTGTGTGAATCAGAGCAATCAGTGGTGCTGTGGATATCTTTACTTTGTCCAGTGATGTTAATTAGAGATGACAGGTCACTTAGTTCATTTGTATGTTAAGGCTGAATGTGTTAACTGTGTTTTCTTTGCTTACTGTAGCCATCATGGCTTTCCTGTTTGACTTAAAAGCGCTGGTCGACATGATGTCCATTGGAACACTTTTGGCCTACTCACTTGTTGCCGTGTGTGTACTGATTCTCAGGTATGTACATTTATAGATAAAGATAAGAAATAATCACACAGAGACACACTATATGAGCAACACTGGGAAACAGTTTATGGAACAAATAACACTACTTACAGAGCTTATAGCTTTTCTAAAATAAAAGCCCACAGGTATGCCAGTGTGAGTCTAATATACACCTCATGCCATTGCTTCATACTGGTGATGTAAGAGCTGTGAATGCGCCCATTGTATGAATGTGAAGTGGCTGCTTGAGTAAATGAAGGTGTTTACTCAAGGTTCTGTACTTTCTAAACTCTGGACCTTCTGTTCAGTTAAAGTGACTCATCACCTCAACCTCATTTAGACCAGATTTATAGACGTTAGTTGTTACATTGACCAAACACCTTACTGTTTGACAAATGGAACACTTTGTGGTAAATGCTCTAAAACTATGTAACCTTTAACCTAACTCAAGTTTATTTATACACAGTAAAATTTTTCATACCTTTCATTCCAGCAGCCAATGTACCTTTAGTAACAAAATTAAAGCAACATAGAAAACAACAAAAATAGACAACAATATAACTAACAATATTATCATTAATTAAAAAAAATGGAAAAAAAAAAATCAAAAGAACTTTTAGCAGAATGACTAAAACAGTCATTTTTTTTTTCTTCTCCAAAATATCAAATTATACTTTTTGTGGCTGTTGTTTTCAGTTGGTTCTGGAAAAAAGGACAAGTTGTCATTTTCAGACATGTCTTTTTAAAATTTTTACTGTTTTTTTTTTTTTTTTTTGCATATTCAAATAAACGTTTCATTGAATCAAATTGAAGAAAATAATTGATGGATGAATCAATTACATTAATAATCGATAGCTGCAGCTCACTCATTCAGAAGGCCACAGTTATTGTCTCAACATATAACTCAGACAATGCTCAGGCAGTTTAGTGATATACCAGTGTCATGGTCTTGAAATAAAATGCTGACTTGTTTTTGTCCAAAACTTACAGAAATGCAGAAAGAAATGGACCAATCTTGAGAATAAAACCAAACAGTAGAAATAGGAAACATGTAAGGCAGGGGTGGGCAATCCTGGTCCTCCAGGGCCGCTGTCCTGCATGTTTTAGATGTTGCCCTCTTCCATCACACCTGGTTCAATTAATGATCAGCTCATCACCAAGCTCTGTAGAAGCCTGGTAACGACGTAATGGCATTCAGGTGTGCTGGAAGAGGGAAGTATCTAAAACCTGCAGGGACACTGGCCCTCAAGGACCAGGATTGCCCACCCCTATTGTAAGGGGTGTTTTGACCTTTGACCTGTACTTCCAGGTATCAGCCAGATGGGGCTCTGGAGAGGCGGGCGGGTACAGGTGAGAGGGATTACCTGTCATCTGAGGGTGAGTCCGACCTGACGGAGTCCGAGTCTCACCTCAACATGCTGAAAAGCGGAGGCTCCACCCTGCAGACCGTCATGCACCCCCCTGTTACACCGTCAGAACATTCCTCCAGCGTGGTCAACATTTCAGTCGGTGTGATAGGTAGGCAGACCACGTCAAAACCCTTCTCCAACCTCTTTCAGTCCCAGATATTTGGACTAATATGTGTGTTTACTCCTCAGTGCTGATGGTGTGTGTGATCAGCTATTTTACCACATATCACACCGGTCCCATCGTCAATATGGAGGTGTGGATCCTGGCACTTCTGTCTGTGTGCTTCCTCATATTCGGTGGAAGTGTCTCCATGATCTGCAGGCAGCCTCAGACAAATAAGAAAGTGTCCTTCATGGTGTGTAGGCGCTCAGCAAATACTCCACATAGACCTTTAACCACATCCTGAAACATGGGGTGACCAGAGCTGATCAAACCAAACAAAATGAGTGTTTTTCTCTTGTTGCTGCCGCAGGTTCCTCTTCTGCCATTTCTGCCCATTCTCAGCATATTCGTCAACATTTACCTCATGGTTCAGCTGAGTGGAGACACATGGATAAGGTTTTCTGTGTGGATGGCTGTTGGTGAGTGACTACTTTCTAAGACACAGGTGTCAAACATACGGCCCGTGGGCCAAAACTGGCCCCCCAAAAATTCCAGTCCGGCCCATGGGATAAATATGCAAAGTGCAAAAAAAAGATATTCACAGTAAAGGGCATTACAGTAAGTAATGGCTCCAAATTTTACTCTTGTTTTTTTTACTCTTGAAAAAAATAATGACAGTATACTTATGAATAATGACTACACCAACTTTTTCTCTTTGTTTTGGTGCAACAAACATTAAATTCTGAAAATATTTACATTAACAAACTATCCTTTAACAATAAAACATCAATAACCTGAGCAAATATGAATAAGTTGAAATGTCAAAAAGAAAATTAAATACAATTAAAACAATATTCTGCCTGTTTTGTGCCTTTGTTGATCTGATCCATAATGCACATGTATAAATGTTAAATTGAGGCATAATATTCAGAAAATTGCACTTATTATCTTAAGAACTTTCAGTTCTTTCGGGTTATCCACATAATTTTTGTTTGGATAGTTTGTAAATGTAAATATTTTCATGATTTAATGTTTTTTTTTTACTAAACAAAGAGAAAAAATTGGACTTGTCATTATTTATAGGCTATTATGTTATTATTTTACTGGTCTGGCCCACTGGAGCTCAAATAGGGCCAAATATAGCCCCTGAAAGAAAATAAGTTTGACATCCCTGTTCAAAGATAACCCTTGTGTATTTATGAGTTGCAAATACTTATTAGTAAACAATTACAAAGAAGTATAGTACTCTCCCAAGCTCTCTATTTGGCAGAAAAGTCACTGCTGTACTTTCAATTCTGTTAAGATTCAAGACAATGTAACAGCAGAAATTGTATGTAATTTTCCATTTGCATTGTCAATAGTGTATTAAAGTGTATAAAATGATAGTAATCCATGTTTTCCTCACCCGAGATTGAGGTGTTTGTATCCATGTTGCACCGACATGTTTCTACTGAAGTGTGCAACAGACTTCTTCTGCATTATATTTGATTGTATCCAGAATTAACGAACATCACCAATACAGATGTTCCTGTCATGTTCCCATTGCACAGAGGGTGGTAGAATAAAAATATAGTGACTCACATTCATGCTGCTATTCTCACTCACTGCAGTAACTGTTGTGCAGTTCAGTCTGAGAGACAGAATTCTGACAGAGCAACATTTCTATTATAAGACATACAATAAATGTTATTTACATGTATGATATGTTTATTGCATCTTCCTTATTTGAATGATAATTTTAAGATTTCTCTGGACCATTTAATCATTTAAGGTTTTAGTCAGGTGAGGAGGAGGTTTTAGGTTAGTTTAGGAACATCCGCACCATTATTCTTGGGATTTCGATTACTTTTAGTTGCTTTGTGGGTTAAAAATACTAGAATGTTCGTTTTAAAACATTGATTTCTATCTATAGTATATCTGATATCTGATAAATAGCATCTCAGAGTGTCCCATTTTAGAAATCTCTCTTATATTTTTGTCATTACTTTGTGTTATGATTGTTTATGAATAAACTGAAGAAAAGAAGGAAGGTTTACTTAGATTGTTTCCCCTCTAGAACACCACCTAGAACTCAAATCGTGTGTTTATTTAACCTTTAGAATATAATTGCTGCTGTAAACACTGCGATGTTTCCACAGTGGGATCAATAAAATCATATCTTAAAAAAATCTAAACTTTACCCCCTCTTTTTTCTCAACAAATTAGGGAGAAAAATTGGTGAAGTGTTGTTTTTTCTCATGAATACACCTAAGTATGAAATGATAAGAAGACTAAAAAGTTTAATGTGTAATGATACTTATTGATAGTTTACAGTGTTTGCAATAATTCATAGGTCCTTGTTGTAAAGTGTTACCTTGTCCAAGCAGAGTTGAAAGCCATTTTTAAAAATCTGATATATCTTCCAACTCCTCCCCAGGTTTCTTGATCTACTTCGGTTACGGCATGTGGCACAGTGTGGAGTACCAGCGGCAGCTCCAGGGTCCTCACCGAGGCCAGGACCACAGTGAGGGCGACAGAGAGAAACACAGAGGCCTGGAGGCAGGAGGAAAGGACCAGGAGCGTTTCATCTGCCCAGAGAAGACCAGCCAGTGTTAACCACCAGCTCATCCACAGACTCCACCAGGTCACCCAGTGACACAGCCGCCTGCCACGGTTGCGTAAACGCACACAGCAGCTATACCATTGATGCACCTGTACATACAGCTTCACCACCTGTGCCGTTGCCATGGCAGCGTCAGTGTCCCTGTATCTGTGGTCACATGACGGGGAGCTGCCATCTCCTCGTGTCTGTCTCTGTGACAGGACCACATCCTGTAGGTCACTATGTGCTTTCTGGACAGCAGGGGGCAGAATTGAAAGGACAGGTAACACACTGGAGAGTAATGTTCATTTCCTTTATCAATGACGCGATCGATACAAGGCTACGACAAACTTTTAGTTTCATTATGGACTAACATGCTTAGTTCATGCCTCACTTTTTGTCTTTCCCGTTTCATTTTTTTACAGATTTGTAAAAATGTAGCCCTTAAATATGTCAATTTAAAGAGAGATTTTTTTTCATTTTGATTATGTGCTAGTATTGAATTTATGGGAGAAGCACTCTGACGTAAGTTTACAGCACTAAATAATTGATGGGTTTAACGTGTTGTGACTGTTCAGTGCAGAATTTATGCAGACATTTAAAGATCAGAAATACTCACCCATATTTAGACCAATGCACAGTATGTCAAATATGTTTTAGGCACTTACCATGAAAATTTCGGGCTTCTGCAGGTATAATGTAATATTTCTTAGGCATCTTTGTTGTAGTCACTGTTGTAGTTGTGGTTGCATTAATCACAGGTTAACTTTTTTATTTAGACTCACATGTTATATCTCTGAACTGTTACAATCTGGATATGAAGATTGTGATTGTAGATGACATTTTACTCAAAAAGTATTTGCAATTCCCTTTTTTGTTCTCGTACAGACACTATATATTTTCGTTGTCTGCCATTTTTTTGTGCTGTGTAGATATATTTGCAGAAATGATGTAAATATAACCTTGATTAAATTACCCATACCTTTCATGCTAACAAAAGCACAACTATTAGATGTAAGTTGAAGTATTATATCGATAACATATGGACATTTTCCAGCTTTCCTCACTTATTCTTGTCTCTCGACTCTGTACCTTTAAGACTGGAGTCTGTGTTACAGAGACGCCTAAATATTCAGTACTTACATTTATTCTTCAGAAGTTTTTGGGGTCAAATGTGTGCCTCATTTGTGCTATGAAGTGTACGGCTCAGTGAGCTCTAGTGTCAGTGTTTTATTTACATAGATGAAGAGGTCAGATACTGAGGCTGGGGGATGTTCGGTAACTGATCAAGGTGAGTTCAGGGGTCTCAGAAACTGTGGAATAAATTAAAGGGTTAGAACCTCTACGTCTGTACAGAGTAGAGCCTTCAGTGAAGTCACAGGATTAATGACATGGTGTAATGAATGAATGGTGTCATGTCACTTGTTACAAACTGTAAAGATGAACACAATAAATGTATTTTCCAGTAAGATGGCAGTGTTCAAGGCGTCATTCATTACATGGAGCTTATTTGATCACAGCAGCGCCTACATTTATGAAACTCAGAGGAAGAATAAGACGGGACTTCCCAAACTTTCCAGCTTGAAATCCTGAAAATTAACCTCGTTTCCTCAGTTTACAAAATACTTCTTTTTTAATTCAGTTGTGAAAACTGTTGAAATCAAAGCACATTTGCATCTTGTTGCATCTCTTCCATAACTTTTGTCATGTTGTCTTTTATGTCACCATCTTTTTTTGTCTTTTTGCATCTTTTGTGTGTTTTCATTTTGCTGAATCATTTACATTTTTGTCATGATGCATGTTTTATATAATTTATGTGTTGTGTCTTTTACAACATTTGGCATTTTTTTGTACAAATTAGATACTTGCAAAATTACATCATAAAAGTGATAACTTGTTGGATTTATTTCCAGGACTGTGGGACCTTGGTAGATGCAACATAGTGAACAGCTTGTCCATAAACCAAGGGAAACTGAAGACAGAATACCTTCAGTGGACATTTAGAGAGGACTTCATGTTTTCACTCCTGACCCGAGACAGACACTTAACGTTTCATCACAACATGACTTTTCATAAGGAACCAATATACAGTATATTGATAGCTTTTACCGAAACAAATTAAGACAACTGTGATTTTTTGTCAGTATTCTCAGAACACTACTGTTTTACTTTATATTTGCAGTTTGTTCGGTGTATAGTAGTTAAACAGTGACCTCTAATGGTGAAGTTGCAGATTGCACCCTCACTTAAAGTGGCTGCAGAAAACACAGAAGTCACTCATTAAAGCCTGTGTTTATTTAACCCTCCTGTTATGTTCGTTTGTCAGGAGCAGCAATGATGTTCCGGGTCAATTTGACCCAGTGCATGTTTAATTATCCAAAACATGTCCGAAACCAAAAAAATCCTAACAAACATTGTTAATATTTCATTAACAAACTCCATTACTAACTATTGTATCAA
>JAPQRQ010000002.1:28296434-28312775 GCA_037367365.1 Apogon talboti
CCATGTAAAGCGCTTTGGGCACCATTACTGTGTGGAAAAGCGCTATATAAGAAGCAGTCCATTTACCATTTACCATTTAAATTATAGACTGGTACAACAGTGTCATATCATCAGAAAACAGTCATGAAAACCTTGTCTCAGTATTTTCTATGCAGATGTCACATGTGTGTCCTTTTAGATGTCCCATTAGAGCAACAAGCTGCACGTATTGCCAGTAAATTTGTGCACAAAACAGAACATGGTGCATTGAGTTACTTGTGCTGAGAAAGTTCAAATGTTGGAAAGCTTCCTCAAACTGTTCCATGCCTTGTGTTTGTTTGCATAGAGGTAATGTGTAGCCCAGGTGCTCTCTGGATGTAAATGAAGCTCCAGAGTCTGTGTTTTTAGCTATGAAGGATTAATGCTGCACAGCATGAGCAAGAAGATTCACCTTACGTAGAGTGGAATGATGGCAGCAGAGGCAGGAACAGAGGCCAAAATAACATTGGGTCAATCTATCAGGCTTTGGCATATACGGCTTGAACAGAGCCCAGCATTCCGCAACCATGTGTAAAAGATCTGGTCATATGAGCCTTTCCAGTCTAAATCTACCCCACAAAAACAACTCATGGCTCATATATAAACAGACAAACTTTATATTATATCTAAAGGTTCTGGGTAACAGTTAGTGGGATGAGGGGTCTTAAAGCATCACACATACTGTACTACAAATGCTGACACACACAACACTTATTTTAAGTTCAGATGAAATGATACCAAAGGGATGTGGCTGTATCAGAGACTGGAAACTATCATTTATTGCTGTATGAAATCAAACTCACAGAGAAAACAGGAAAAGGGCACAGTGTAAGGAGGAGAATGTTTTAAGAATGCCTCTGGATGTATTTCACTATTTTACATAACAAACACAATTTTACATAATACAAAGTCCATCTGAGGTCAGTCACCCTGCCTGAGAAGAAGAATATGAAGGAGCAGATATAACAGTGTTTGTTAACAGTGTTAACAGCGTTTGAGAGCAGTCATGTGTGAGTCCCGAGGCAGTGGCACGTCTAAGTACAAACATGGGGAGGGGAGGAGCCACCACACTACAGCCGCTTTAAGTAAGAGATGAAAGCTGGTGTGTAAAGCAAGGCTGTTCTGTGTGACAGCACTTAGGGTGGACATCAAGCATGGGTTATTGCACCTAGTCTTCACGAGGCCTCAGGTGGTCTAGCATTCCACTGCTGGGATCTCTACTGTGGGAGGTCAGAGGCCAGCATGCCACTCCCTGGGGAATGGGCTGACACCAGTCTACTAATACCATATCCTGTCAGATCTGATTTTCAGGAGAGCAATTAACACATGAAGGGAATTGTTGGTGCCCAGAGGCACTAACATCAGGATGTCCATCAGGCTTCTTATGGTAACCTCTGTAAACAAAACTACTGTAAGTCCAAGATGACCCAACATACCCAGCTCTCCTCGAAGGTTGACCAGCTCCTGGGACAGCCTCCTGCATTGCCTGATAGATTCATCACGCTGCAGAAAAAAATAAACAGTCATGCACATGCTCAACTCAATGTCAATATTAATGCACTCTTTAATGTCTTATTTCTGTTTTGACAACTGAAAGCTTGAATGAATAAACCAAAGATCACAGATAATCAGTCCATTAGTAAAGTATGAAAGGTTATTCTGAAATAGAGGACAAGTAATTCATATAAGGAGACAGTGACATATCACCACATGATGAAGACTTTTGACAGTTTAACTACCAATGGCAAACTTATCACCAGGAATACATGTAACAGCTAATTAAAAAAAAATACAAGAAGATTAAAAGGAGAATTGACACTGAGCTCATGTTTATAGTATAACAAAAGGTCTTGAACTACCATAACTTACAGGATTTTCATCCTTTGCAGCCTTCTCTCTACTGCAAAAGTGAATCAGATTCTAATTGTATAGTAGCTGCAGTGCTGCTGCCCGACTTCCAACTGATGCAATGATGACCTGAAAACTATGTGTCATTCAGTGTTGTCTTACTCTTAACGATTCATGTAAAAATCCCAGACAAATAGCAGTTATTGACAGAGCCTGTATCTTTGGTATTATTAAAACAAGACTAAATAGGCAAGTAAAATACTAGCAGACAAACATCACTTTGTAATCATGCATCAATAACAAACACTTCTATTGTTCCTTAGACCAGCTGTAGACCTATTCCTTACTGCAGAGAAGAACAATGTAAAAGGCAGTTACCCTCTCTGCAGTGTAGGGAGCACTAAGGCACGCTCTGCTGCCAGCACAGCCCATGATCCAGCCTCAGCCTGAGGCTTCGATGCTGGAGTGTCTCCCCCCACAGCTATAGAGACCCAGTACGCCAGGACAAACAGTGGTCCAGGTGGACACACCACCTCCACACACCTCCTCTCTGACTGCTCTCACTACATTGGAGGCAGGACTGAAAAAGCCGCTTCACTGTCGGTGTTAAAGTGACTGCAGAGTGCATTACCGTATTCCACCTAAAAAAAAAAAAAAAAAGGGGCCGGCCACAGTATGCTAAGAACAGCGTTCCCACCAATGAGGCGAGGTCACTTTAAGGCAGCCAGAGAGGAGCAAGCAGATAAATTGTAAGGCGCTATCTGACATCAGGCTGATGGAGCAGGACTTGTGCTGTGCACTGACCTTCCCAGGGGATGCATGGACAGGCTTCATTACCACCATCCCCCACTACTCATCCAAACCTACATTAAATCATCACCTCACCCCTGTACACCACTGCTTTTCAACATGCTGTACATCTGTAGGTACATTCACTCCATTAAATGATATAATGCTATGACAGATCGAGTTTCCAGAGTCTGTGTGACTAAGAGTCTGTGCAGTCTATCTGTAAAATTAGGGGAAATAATGTCACTTGTTGACCAAGTACAGACTGCCTTACTAATCAATCTTCCTGTACTAGAAAGAGAGCAAAACACAGCACATTTTAACCAAATGTTATTTAATAAAAAGCATATTGCATGGGTTACTGAGGATGTAGTCTGTCACTGCATAATCTGTTAACAAAAACTGGGATGTTTTTGGTTTCGACTGTTAAGTAAATGAATATTTCCCTCCCTGAACACAGATTTCTTTTTTTGATACATTCTTTACTTTTGTCTATTTGTTGTAATTGTAGCTGAAACCATTAGTTGTACTATAAGGATGAAGCATTAGTATATCATATATTACAAATGCTGAGACATTAAGTAAAACCTGCATCTCCAGTCATTTTTGTTCATTTTATCTTCAGTTGCTCAAATGGTGAAGCTTATGCAAATATAAGGAACATATAGCCACATACAAAGGGTAAGTGTCTCTGGTGAACATAAAGATGATACCACATCAGGTGTAGAGTAACATTTGGTGGTGGGTTAAGATCAATGAATAACTGCCACAGATCAGGTTCCAGTTTCCTGGAAATATTGCAAGAGAAGGTGATACTATATTATTTTTGTGAGTATAAAGGAGTTGTTTGAATTCCTTCACTTCAGTTAACTTGTTTCTTAAAGAGAAGGTATGAAGTGCCAATCCAGTGCTTACACTCTGGCTGATAAGAAACAGTAGAGTGCTGTCTCTGCTTAGTGTTTGGCTGCTGTTTATAACCATATGAAGTCAACAGCTGGGACGTTCTCACATTAGCAAAGGTGCTGCTTCTTACTCTGTGTTTTAAGAGTCCAGATCCATTACTGTAGATTACATGAATACAGACTGGCTCATTTGTACAATTAATACATAACCTAGTAGCACTAAATGCATCTTATTTGTAAAAGACCTGTATTATTTCTACAAATGTACTGTATATTGCAAGTTTCTCCTCTGTAATCAGCTTCTGCAGGAGCGAGGGATCAAAATGGAGAAGTGGAAGCAGGCTCAGACAACTGTGTTTCCAGCCTAAAAGAACAAACACCATGTGTTGTGTAATACAATCAGTTTCACAACTGCCCCCAAAAAACACAGAGCCATGAGTCAAACGTCAGTGACTGGTGATCATACACAGCTGCCATACATTAACAGCTGATCACACATGAGCCAACAATTGCTCAAAATGCTCCTTGGGTCTTATCACCAAAGATGACTTCTGCTCAGTATCCATTGTCATACATTTCCAAATGATCTCTCAGAATTTATTTGATCTAGATTGTGCTGTGGATATAGGTTCCCAACCACTGGATTTTAAATATCAGAAATGAACCATCAAGTTTCAACAAGCAGAAATGTTCCCAAGATGGAACAATGGAGTGTCAAAATAAATAAACGGAACATCATTATTTCTTCTCACATTTTGACCAGTGATGAACTGAAAGTATCAGCAGTGAACAGTCCACAGTGAAACTCACTGAGGCTGTAATTGGACTGACATGAACTTAGCAGATATCCAGAACGCTGCCACTAGGTCTCTGTTTGGTGTCAAACTCTCGAGTAAGAAGAATGGAGTAAGGGGAGTTGCAGTAATTTAGGCCAAAAGAGGAAAAAAGCACCAGTGACTCTGCAATGCAGCAAAAGAGAAGCAGTGGTCCATTTTTAACAGCTGCAGAGAGCTCAGTGTGACTTTAACAAAAGGTCTGTTTCTGCGGTGGAGTGTCCCCCATGAGGGCCAATGGAGTGTATATGTTTGCCTTGTACAGTCCAGTTGTTTCAGTCAGTCCTCTTCCTCTGCTTTTCATATCTCACTGACAACACATACACTGTGAAAATATTACATGAGGGAATTTCTAAAGTTAACCACAGAGACTGAAATAGCATGTGGCATTTTGAACGCGCAAACATAGTAACCAAGACTACGTTCATACTGTTAGCCCTAATGCTCAACGGATATGGTCACTATCAGACCTGAACTGAGGCTCATGCACACTGGCAGTAGAAGCGTTCAGATTTATTTCTTTGGTACAATACTAATACCATATTGTGCAAATACTTCACAACAAAAAAAATTGTGAACTTCACAAATATGTCAGTCAATGTTTTACTATTTATAGGTAATGTTTGTGGATTCATTTTACTGCTGTATTTGCTTGTATATTTTATTTCTATAAATGTTTAAGGCTGAGCTCATTTTATAGTATGTAACTGACTCATCCAGTGAAAAGTCACAAATCTCATATGTGAGGGGTGTAAAAGTCACATGAATTCTGATCTGTTTTGACAGATCTGCATCAGACTTACGACCACGTATGGAAGTGACCCAATTCAGTGTAGGAAAATGGATTCGAGTAACATTTGGTTCATTTTTCCTGTTAATCTGTATTTAATTTAGTTGCACTAGTTTAAGGCTTTAGTCAATGTGTTGTAAAGATACTTAACAGATCACCATTTTGTTTGCCTTCACAACACCTAAATGGTTGAGTATGATGGCTGGGGTTGAGTAGAGGGTAGCTGATAGGATATTGTGCTTTGAGAAGAAAAATTCCCTTGGGCCGTCTGGTTCCAGGAACAAACACGTGGCTCTGCTACTGAAACAAATCCATAACTAAAATTAAGCTTAAAAGGTCACATATAAAAACTCCCATGGTCATCACTACCCATTATGAAGAATCAATAAATCTATGAAAAATTATAGTGCAATATGCAATTAGCGATTAGACTTCAGTTCAGCTATTCTGTTAAGTAGTTACAACATTATGAATGGGATAGTGTTACCCTAGTGGAGGGACATTACAGAAGTCAGTACAAGTCTTAAAGCTTTCTTTCATGCAGAACAGCTGCTCAGCGGATGACATAACAGGTTTGTTTTAAGCTGGAGAATTTCCAGGTACATCTGTGTGCATGTGTTCAACCCTCAAATCCTTAAGAGTCATTCCTCGTGCTGTTGACCTACATTATAATGTATGTTGTTTTACCATGTAATGCATGGCTTTTGAGGCTATAATCCTCATTATCACAGTCAAAAGTGATCACTCGTGAAGTAAATTCAGGCATCGAGTAAAACGTGTTTCACTGGAACATCTTATTTAGGAGGTGTGTGATGCATCTGATCTTTTGATACTGTGTGTACAATGTTGACACTTCTGTTATCAGTGGGTTCCTCCTTTTTTGATTAGTTTTCCATAATGCATTGAAAAAGTATATGGTAAACTGATTAACTGACTCGCTTTTTTATTTACAATTTTTAAGTGAAAGGCTTTCGTCTTTACTCGTTCAGATATTTTGATGTCTGATGACTTATTGTTTTGTGTAACTGTCTTAATTTAGATTTGAGCTGAAACAATGAATCAACTCAAATCAATTAAAAAAATTATTTGATTACAATTTCCCTGAATCGAAGCTTAATTTCCTTAATTTTGCTGCCATTAAAAACTGGTTCTGCTGTTGTATTTCACATGGATGCTTATTGTGATGCACATGATGCCACAAAGCTGTGTGTTAGTTGCAGCTTAAGTTGTTAGTAAGTTGCATACATATTTAAAACTGAAGTGCATTTATTGGTTGTAGTTGTCATTTGAGTTGTTTGTTGTTTATACAGATTTTTTTTATGTATCCTTTTACTTTTATACTTTACGTGTTTTTTGTTTCAGCTGGTTCTGAAATAAAGGACATGTTTGTCATTTTCAGATATGTCTTTTTGACATTTCTTTCCCCTTATTCAAATAATTGTTTAATCAAATTAAAGACAATAACAATAGATTAATCGATTACAAAAATAATCAATAGTTACAGCTGTAATTATGATGATGAGTCACAGCACAATGTAACCACTACTGAGATAATACTGTATTTTGAGTAACATACTAGTTTCTGGTTGTAATATTAAGTAAACTAGCAGCAGTGAAATAGTGAACGAGGACTCAGTGCTACTTCCAATAATAAAGATGTCCCATACCTCAGCCAGAGCATGCTGCAAGACGATAGTGAACGCCTCAAATCTGCAGTTACTGGCTGCCAGGTGTCCCCTGAGCTGCTGGATGGTCTTGTCCTTCGTCTCCCCCTCGGCAACACTTGCTGGCACCACATCTGGAGGTCTTGTACCCTGGTTTGGTTGGGACGTGTGCCGATCAGGTTGCTGCTGGCGGGAGCTTGTCTTGGGTTTGGTCTTGTCCACTGTAAAAGAACATGTATTGAATGATGTGACAATATCCACCATCATCCCCAACTCCATTTTTGCAGCATTTGGTCTGTCAGCAGCACCACCCCCCCAATGCACTTCTGTCAGTTTGCTCCATTTTCAAGCCCTGGATGACTCTCGAGTCCAGAACTACGGTGATTCCCCCTCTGCTGCTTTTTATCCGGCCAGGAAATACAAATGGAGCCACTGAATGCAATTAGTTTTCCATATCCTATTCAATCTGGGGCTCTGCAGACACTGGTCACCAAGGACAGCTTAATATAGCAGGAACATGCTACTGTAGTTTTGATTTACATCAGCTTTATAAATACCCCAATATAACAGCTGCCATCAATCAAACTTAGGGAACACTTTGTTTACTCTACCAGAAAACTGAAATGTGTGCATATTAGGATAATTAACTTAAAAATTCAGTAGTGCAGAGAAACAAAGATCTGATCAATGATACCAATCTTTACAGTGTGTATAACCACAGTGTGGTGGAGTTATGTAATGTGGCAGTGTGGACAGCCTGTGACATATTAGGAATACCAGCTTTAATGAGTGGAAAACATTCAACCACCAGCAGCCCACAGGGATACTCATTCGCTAAGCCCTATCTGATTTACGGACAGCAAGAATTATTGATGTCAGCAGTTAGAGCCAAAAGCTAATAGACTAACACTAATACATTTATATTTGGGAAAGCTACATCAATATAGTTGAAAGCTCCTTTAATAGTACGTAATCTACCCTATGCCCATAAAGTGCTTATATTCATTCCCCTTATGACCTATAAAATCCTGGACACCCATAATTTAAATTTAGATGCACTAGGTAGTGTATGAGGAAATCATAACACTGTTGAATGGCAGCATGTAACCAGAAGATGTAGATATATGAATGAGGTAGTACTGCTGTGTTTGGATTCATATAGCTTATTATTTTACTAAAGATATTTCAACACCTAGTTTCAAAGACAAGTGTAAGTGACTCCCTGACAACTGTGGCTACCTGATCCTAGAGCTGATGAGCAGACAGCTCACTGGTCTTTAGCTATGACTGAGGCAGCACAATACTATAATGACAATATTAATCCTCAGACCAGTGAACCAGTGGTAGACTAAAAGGGAACAAATGAGATAACAGGATGACAGAAAGCCAGATGCATCTCACATCCATTACTGTATGCTACACTCTGGCCACAGGCTAACTTTAGTTTATACAGCTCTGTATGTGGATGTTCCGATTACCTCAAAGGAGAGTTTTGCTTTCATAGCCAAAGTAAACTTTTTTAGCATTATGACAGGCACCACCCTCAAGACAAATTACATGTCATGGTGCACCAGAAAAGCTGGTACAACTGACAAGCTCCTTTACTATTTAAAGAAATGTTCAAAATGACACTACCTATAACAGAGGAAATATTTAAGGCCCAAAGAAATCTTGCATTTCAATGTCTTGACTACAACTTCTACAACTGCAACTAAGTTAAAGTCAGCTCCCGTGACCTATATAGAAAACGTCTTTTATACCATCATTCTAATTTGCATCATACATCACATACACAGCATTATAAAATTTCAACATGGAGAACATTTCTTGCAGCAGATGCAAACACAACTGTTGAGCTGTTCTGCTCTGATGTTTGTTGTTTTAATGGGTCTGCATTTCATTATGTCTGGAAGAGTTTCTTTAAATCAGGGCTCCATCTGCTGGTTGACCAAACACCACTCAGGATAACAGAGAAAAAACCCCCCAAAAACTTCCCTTGATGTTTACAGCAAATAGTGATTTACCATTCTAAAAATCTGTTAGGTTGTCCATTTTGAAATGCATTCATTTATACATTTAATCTTAAATGGCATCATTTTGTATCCATTTTTAAATAATAAAAAGTGTATTAATTAAAATGGCAAAGAAATCAGCTTTAATGTAGTTCATGCTTTTTGTGTTTTTCTGGGTTCAATTAAAACTAAGACAATCACAGCCATGTTTACAGATACCACATTTATAACCTACTAGTGCGTTGACCCATGGAGACCCACGGGTTTTAGATCCTCTGATACAGTTCATTCCTTTACTTCCTTTACTTTCTTGGTAAATTCCACTGGCATTTTCAGTTGAACAACCTCTCAGCTCTCATGTCTGTTTCTGCACATGAAATTTGACACGATGGCAATGTGGCCCTATTGTTTATCTGTTGTTAGGTAACCCACTTCTATGATGATTCTACGATTCTGGGCATAACGTGATTATAAGGCTATTGGATTCCAAAATTACTAATATCTCCCAAAATATTGGTCCTATCAACTTGCTGTTTTCGCTGTTGTCTCCCTTGACCAAAAATACATGAGTATTCCAAACTGCAGCAGTCAGCTCTTTCCAGCTTTTGTGTGATGCCTGAGACACAAAGAGTCCACCTCCCTTTTATAATACAGATGTGAAGTGGTAGTGTCACAACATTTTCAAGCTTCCTCAAGTATTTCCTTGTGTCCAACCCAGAAAGGGAACATTATGCAAGAGCTTTCCACTAAAATTTAAAAATTCATGATGTTACCTATACATAAATAATTCACATTTGTCCGAAGAAGCAGCCTGTTTCTCTGAACTTCTTTTAACAGCTGCACAGTGCATCAAATAAGGAATGACAGATAGTGGCCTGGTAATCGACAGTATGTGGATTACTAGAATATATTCACAATGTTGCCGCACAATTACATGTAGGGCTGCAATTTAATAAAAAAAAAAAATCTGTGTGGACATGACAACCTATTGTCTTTGTGTGCTGTCCACCTATTATCTAAAAACAAATGACCTACCAGTCTTAGTGGAGACCAGGTGAAGCATATGCCAAGAAGGAATAAACACAACCTCTGTTGCTTGGTGATTTTAGATGCACTCACACAAACCTTGATAACCAAGCAAGTAAGGGGATGATACCATTTGTTTATCATAATTACAAATCTCAAAATTGTCCAACAATATGACTTTCATTAAACCGGTCTGGCCTGCCAGGCTATTACTTGTGTTACTATGACACTGTTTAAATACACTTATTTGTAAAAAGAAAAAAAGATAGAAAAATATGTTATCAGTTAAACAGTGTCCTTATAGCCAATGTTGAAAGTCATGTATTAACTGTGTAGCATACTGCTCTACTGGTGTAAGGAGATATCACACCATAGTACACACCATGATGAGTGATGACGCCTACAACAATCAGGCACTTGTTATAACGCTTGGTTGAAACAAGACAATAATTCTAAGTGACTGTGGTTACATGCACTTCAGTATTTGGATAACATTTAATGGGCACTTATTTAAAAGGGAAGATAAAGTGATACAAAAACAGGAGTGCTTTTCTCTATTTAGTAACAAATAATTTTATTTAGGAGGTGCATGATGCTATAAACAAACACTGAACCAACTGAGGATATTCCCACTGTGCTGTTCAGCAATCACAACAAGGTTTCCCTGGTGTAACCCAGAGACCAAGAACCAAAATAACCCAGGTACATCTTGGGCTGAAACAGGAGCACCGGGTCTCACTGGCCAGGATGTGTTTTGGAGCTCATTCATATAAGTTCGCCTCCTAACCAAGGGAAGATATTTGGAAATGCAAATATTTTCAAGAATTCTGCTTTTTTATGTAGATTAAATGTTTCTGAAATCCTGATTCATATCCTATTATATTTCTATCCAATGTCACAGGTTTTGGTGACCAAGGTAGGTAAAATGAAAGATGAACCTCCTGCCCTGCAGACTAGTAAATAGCCACACTAAAAATAGATTTGGCAAACAGCTAAGAGCACAGGTCAACGCAAGAACCATGAACTGATACGCTGTGTATAAATATTTTAAAGCAAAGACCCAAAATTAATAGCAATGTCAGCCAATTTTTCAACACAGAGAAAGGACAGACCTGTTTGGAAAACCACTGTGTTCTTCCTGCATCCTGACAGTAGCTGGATATTTCGGAGTAACCCCTTGGCTGTCAGACGCACATGGATGATTGAGAGAGAGACCTTCGGAGACCATAACATCTCTTAAAAAAGACAATCAAGACAGCCTCTGTTTTGGGCAAAAAAACAAAAATATCCTAATGTAGAAGCTTAACGCTGGCTATGACCCACATGCCATGCTGAGCTTTACTGTGTTATGCCTTAGGTGAAAGCAGCACTGACCAGCACTAGCAGAAGATGAATAAATCAATAAAAACAAATGGAAACAGTCCGACTGCTGAGATGATCCTGAAAAAAGTGAAGGCACCCAGTTCAGCATGGCAGGACTCCCAACTCCAAAATTTAATCTCCAGCTGTGAATGCTGGAATATCCAAGGACGATTTAAGGCTGCCCAGCAGTTTATGGCACAGTCCAATAGATAAAATAGGACAGGGGGAAAAAATCCCTTAATCCTCCCAGCAAAACAGGCTTCACTCACACACCAAACACATGAATCACACAGTAGAGTTAAGCAACATCTCCAGGCTTGATGATGGCGGTGCTGTAGCAAAGCAAGGATGCAAGGACGAGAGTAGGGGGTGGGGAGGAGGGAAAAGAGTGGGAGGGCCAAAGAGCATCAACTGCAGCCAATGGGAGACAAATCCAGGTCTGGCACTACCCGTTACTTACTCTCTTTTCTCTTCATCACCGATAGGTTGACAAAAGATGATGGACAAGGACCCGATCCCCTCCCACACCCCCCCACTTCTGAAAGCTCATCTGCCGCTGTTAATCTTGCACCTCCAATTCAAGGCTCATAAAGGTAGGCTGAGGTAGGCCGTTAAATATTGTAGCATTTACAGTATTTATCCTTATCATTTACTACATTGCAAAATAATATGGTAAAATAATATGGTACATTTTTAGCTGAATTCAAGTCTTTTGATAAAATTGCTTAATGAACAATACATTTTCAATAAAAAAGGACAGCTTCAGGGAGAGTGCATCTTGTGTTGATGATCAAAATAATCAGACTCTTACCATTTCCATTTGGTGTTAGATGAACAAGCGTTGCTGAAGCGGTCCTTTTCAGTGGAGTGGTGGTAGAATTTGGTAGGCCTTTGCTCGATGTCGCAGATTTGCATGTTGTGGCTAAAATGGGAACAAGCAAAATATCCAGGTGAGAGAAGAGGCTGGAGTTAAACTGACCCATAATGGCAAATGACCACAACTGTTGAACTGCTTACTGTTTCAAAGTCAGTTTTAGAGATGCAATCAAAGAAACTGTTTAACTGGCCAACAAAGACTGATTTAAATAAATCAACATCAATCAGACCATATCCAATCAGCCTTTCACACAATATAAACAACATTGTCCTAGCTAACAATAGTACTTTCTTATGTTTTACTCACTTTCATCACAAATCAGATAAACAGGGCCATTTCCTAATAACTATGAATAATTGACTAAAAACCATAAACGGGCGTAATCTCATTAACTCCTCTACATACAAGATTACAAATAGGATCATTGTGTGTGTGGTTGGGAGGGGTCTCACTTGGTCCAGTGTTTTTCCCAGGGGTTGTGGTGAGTCTTGCTTTCAGTACCACCGCTTTGAATGGGGTTGCACGACGTGAAGTTACTCCGGAGTCTGGGAACAGATAAAAACAGTTTTCTTAAATACAGTACATTACAGCATGGTATGAAACTCAGCAATGATTTTAGAGTATTTGACATTCACTGGCTGTTTTAACACATCTCTGTTTTTACAGCGATCAGTACAGCTAATCAATATTTATCCAGTAACGACCATTAAGTGAGCAACAAAGACCATTTCAAACTGCTGAGCACTCTGACAGACCACTTCTCTGTAACCAAAGGGGACAGTGCTATATGGTTTAATCTACATTAAAGTATTGATTTTTTATATTACTGAAGCATACATTCAGGTAGAGTGGGAAAAAAAATAGATCACAACAAGCAACTACAACAACACCGTTAATCTTTATATTCCAACACAACAAAGTCCTGTGAGCTATAATGAAGTATTCATAACATAATTTAAATTAAAACACTACACCAAGGGAAAAAAAAAAAGAAATTCTACCTAATTTGACACTTACTTCTCCAAAGCTTCCTACAATTTCCATTCAAGGCAGCTAACAAAGGAATGATACAAAACCGATAAGATCCAATAAGCAGACATGTCAACAGGGTGAGATCACAGCTGGATCCTGCACTGCTTTGTGCCATTGAAGAAGAGTTAGTGAAAACATGAGCTGGAGATTCAATCATAGTGCAGCTGCGGAGTCCTGCGTAACCAGCCATTTGGTTTTCAAGTCTGAAAAAAATGGAAAAACACTCCTTTTCTGCACCTCAGACGACATTAGTTGTTGTATGTCTGTTCGCTTACAGCTCTAGGCAATACAGTGTGTGAAATAGAGTGGAACAGAGCAGGTTGCCATGACAACACACACAAGAGGGGGGTCCCCACTTTGGAAAACCGATCCTTTCAGCCAATCACAGGCATGAATGCTGTTAAGGATAAGAGATCTCTGTGTAACCCCTTATTCAATATGCCAGTCAGAGAATAAATTCCACCACAAAGTGCTCCTTATAAACATGCCAAGCTCAACTGCAATATGGAATCTACTGAGTTTAGTCCATTCATTTTAATATCAGAAATATTTTACTGATCGTAAGAATACTAAAAGAAATGCATACAATATTTCACTCTTATCTTGATATGTCATTCACCTTGGCAAATGTAAACCAAACATAATAAAATCAGGGAATGATTTGCCCCAAGGTGATGCAGCCTGAATTGGGTCACCATTCAGAACAGAAGCTCCTCCCCTCCATGTCTAGACTTTTACCTCACTGAAAGCTACAACTTAACCCTGGACAACAGCCTGTTTAGTTCTGACACCTCTGCATATTATGGGAAGGTAAGAAAAATCCTATATTCTTTTAAAATCTACATAAATTTAGGGGTAGGTCATATGGTCTCAGAAATTTTCATAGCAGCTGATGTTGCTAATTATTACAATCAGGCGCGGATTAATGTACAGGCTGGACTAGGCTGCAGCTTAGGGGCCCCACATGTGCAGGGGTCCCGGATTGGCCAAACTATTTAAAATGTTCCTAAACAAATGACAAAAACGACCTCTATTGGCCCATAAAACAAATAATTAATTGGATAGATGTGACCCACATGTCAAATCTATCCAATCCGTTGCATTGGTCACACAATGTGACATGTCAGTAATTTTTGATTGACGTTGCTGCCTTTGACAGAATGACAGCGAAATGTCTAACAGAAAGTACGACAGTGGAGCCTTGAAACGAAAACAGCAATGTTTAAAGGAACAATACGACGAAAAGCTTTAAAAAAAAAAAATCCCAGAATTAACGAGATATTTCAAGCCTTCGACTTCATGGATTCACAAAGATCCGGTCATGCAAGATGACGCACCCAAAGAGGCGGTGGGATCCTTAGCTGTAGCCGCAGCTAGCTCATCTCCTCGGTAATATTTCAAGGAATTTTCATTCCACAAACAAACTTGGTTTTCAGCCTTTTTTTGGGGAGGAGGGGTTATGAGCGTTTGTCGGGTGTGTGTAGGGATGGGAATCGAGAAGCTCGATTCCTTGGAATCGTTTGCCTGCCGGCTTAACGATTCTGCTTATCTGTTCCGCCTTCGTTACACGTGCGTGATGACGTCACACGCACGCTGCATTATTTTGGTTTAGAATGTAGTCAACATGGCATCGCGGCAGAAATGCTCCAAAGTCTGTCTATATTTCACGGGTAAAGATGACACCAGGGCAACTTGGAACACTTGCAAAGCTTCCATTTCTTCAAATGGGGGAAATACCTCCTGTAGCAGGTGACACCATAGGGTGTTGCTCTTTCCCTGGAGCCCCGATAATATTTAAAGGAAATGGGTTGTTTGCTGCGAAGATGCCAGTTTCCTGTGGGTGACCAGGACGCCGACAGGGCCACGTGTGTGCCCTTGGAAAAGTTTGATGAAGTAGGTGATAAATGTTTTGATTGAGTGCTGTTTTATAAATGTATCATTTGTCTGAGCTTTAAATGTTTTTTATGATAGGGCCTTATGGTTTACAGGTGGAGGAACCGAATGAATGGGTTTGACTGGACGTGGGAATCGTCGCCACAGGTACGCAGCATTTTAATTTGTTTTTAGAGTTTGCAATATTAACACTGTTTTAACATTAGGTAATGTCGTATTTTTTTTCTTTTTACAGTCTACGTGCCACTACCTGCTGTCCTTTTAGATTTACGTTTTGTTCTGTTCTAGTTAGTCCACTCAGAGTTCATGTGTTTTGTTTCCAGCCTACACTGTAAGGGCGGACTAACTAACTATTTTTTTTTTGTTGTTTCTTGAATTATTTTTGTCTTGGGTCACTTCCCTATGAACACATCCATAGTGTCCGCAGCCATATAACCCGGTACCCGAACCGTACATGAGTAAGTTTGCGGTGTTTATTTTGCTGTGATTATTTTGTGGTGCCGTGTTATTTTGGGGTGCAGCGATTACGGGTTTGTCCACCTGATTCATGCATGATGTGTTTAATTTGGGTCTGAGTTCTATTATGTGGCCTCATGGATATTGTGTAATGGGAATACCCCCTCGTCTCTCATCTCATCATCACCCCTCTCCGTGAATAAATACGACTACACTTTATTTCTGTGTGCTGTCGTCATGTTCCAGTTGTAACACCTCCAACATGAGAAAACATTTGCCCATAGCATGCAATTCATTTGCAGGAATGTCACGTGTTTGATACGCTACTTAGTGGCGCTTGTGAATCTAGCAACAGAGCAAACACAAGGGCATCATCCGGGCCCGGTTTTTGGGAGGGGCAAACATCCTGCCCCATAAAATTAAAGTTTATGAAGGTAGGGAAAAGGAAAATGAGGTGCACAATACTGGGAGACATAGAAGAATTAGTAAAGCGTCTTAAGTTTCACTTTCACTCTGTACGATCGTATGGTGCGCAACCCCCCCCTCCCACGGTTCTAGGGGGGTGTAACAAACCTCCTGCCCCCTCAAATAAAAATTTCTGAAGGTAGGGAAAAGGAAAATGAAGTGAACAACAGTGAGACATAGAGGAATTAGTAAAGCGTCTTAAGTTTCACTTTCACTTTCTACGGTCATATGGTGTCCCCCCCACACTCGTCACTGGCATGTGCCCCCTTAACATTCCTGATTGCTACCAAGGGCCCCGCGTCATCTGTTATTATTATTTGTGCATACTGTATATGTTATATTTTCTGTGCAGAGATGAAAATATAAAAGACAGT
>JAPQRQ010000002.1:28318269-28332270 GCA_037367365.1 Apogon talboti
GACTGTGTGAATTACATACATACTTCAAATATGACTGTGTGAATTACATACATACTTCAAATATCAAACAGGCAAACAGACGTTTTGCATTATATGTAAAGAACAGTTATTTCTAAAAGCAGTTAGGTCCCGGCAGTAATCACCCCAAGATTATGACTAAGACAGCAACATACACACATTATTATTGCTGGGAGTAAAAATGTACATGGTCTGCTGAATGTCTGTCAGATTCAGTCAACACAGAGAGAATACTCATAGAATCAGTATGACCATGTGCCCATCCCAAAATACACAAACAAAATGTCCTGAAACAATTACTTATATGCACAACATTAACAAAGATTTTCAGATCATTATATTTACTTAAAATATTGCCTTGTCTAAAAAGAATTTTTTTAAAAGGCAGGAAGGGTTACATTTTAACATGCAACGTGAAACCCTAAATCATAACTTGACACAATTTAACTGGAAAAGACAGATGAAAATACAACCTAACTCTAAGAGGAAAGTGTGAATCAAAGTATAATAGATTTTTTTTACACAGAAAGTTCCATTACGCAAATGTAATCTGCATATTCAGTTAATTTTCAAAGAACAAGACCAGATAGAGACAAATCCAGATCCACATGTGCTGACTGTGCCTTCAGCTCTGACTAAAACATAGTGTAACTACATTTTACTGATAAGATATACTCTATCAAAACAGATCTGTTTTTCAACACAGCCAGCAGTCCCAATTTGAAAGAATTTACGTTATGTTAAAGTTTGGCAGAAGAACAACACACCCTATGTACATTTAAATCTGTGCAGTCACATAAAATATAGCCATGTCAAACTACAGTGGAAACTGAACCTTGGCAAGAACTGACGCTCCAAGGCCACTGCAGTCAAAGTAATAAGATAAAGCAGTGACACTGTTGGAAATGTCACTGGGTATGTTATGTAAAGTACAACTACACCTGACGCAATGACCTTACAGTGTTTATAGAAAAATAAAACCATAAGATTATGCTACAAATACTGGACCATCTATCAGAACAGTGCACTGAGGAAAAAAAAGAAAATTCTATTAAAGTTTACGACACTTACCTTTCACTAAAGTGCTACCATCTGAACATGAAGTAACTTTAAATATGAAGAAAATGTCTCTGCATTGTGTGGTGTTGCCTGCGATGAAGTCAGAGATCACTCAGTTTTTGCAGGTTCTCCCAGCTAATTTTACTGTCACGGACAATCCCATTACTGCTTTTCTTTTTACAGACTAAATCCAAGCCAGCCAGGCAATGGTTTGGAGTTGGCTTCAGCCAGACACACCAGCAGCCTTGGTCCCGATACTCCTCCCTCCTTGTGTTCATAGTCAACGGCGCATCAGTAACATCATAGGCCCAATGAGGGTGGCCCCCGTGCAGGCATTAACTTGTTTTTTTTCCCATCCCTCCATAGTAACGTGATTAATTCCAGTGGTTCTGCTGCACCAGTGGATCAGCAGTCCTTCTCGACAGTTATATCACTGACTTACTTCACGCTGCTTGTCAGTACAGGCATGTCAGGGTCCAGTATAGGACTGTACAATGCTCCACTCCCAAGTTTACAGAGGAAGCCAGACTAAAAGAAAGCAACATGTTACCTTATCCACACCGTGCCCAGAGTAGAGGGAGTGGCCATGGCCTGCCAGGCTGATTTGCCATTCACTGTTGCTAAGCAGCCAAAGTCCCTCTTTTATGAGCGAACGGGTAGTAAGGGATAACTAAAAAGGGGACCAAACAGACTAGAGGCCGGGGTGCTGGAGAATGTGGCAGAATGTTGTGACAGTTCTCAACCAGAATTTGCACTAAAGCTTTATTTAAGGCATGTTCCACAGCTGATGGGTTTATAAAGGTTTCCAAAGTCCTCTTGTGACAATGTAACTGTCTGATAACATGGCTCCATAATGAAAACAAACAGCACAACACTTGATCTGACCACTAGGGCAATAGTGTGACACCTGATTCTAAGACCTCTAAGACCCACGCTATTTCTGCATAATCTATACAAGGCGCCTGACCCTGGGAACTACAGTCTAATCTTGACTAAGGACAACATGTTAAAAACATGGTACACATGAGCTAACTAGCTCCAAAGACAACATGACCAAATGTTGTTATACGCTCAATATTTTGAGATTTAGACCAAACACCTCAACAAAAAAAATCTAAGGATTTGGTAAAGCATTACAAGTTGTGTTAGAAAAATTAAATGCCTTTACTTTGCACAGAATGTTTAAAAATTCTAAGACAGAGGAATAAAACAATGTAACACTGTTGCTGAAGCCCCTAAGGCACCATGAAAAAATTCTAAAATGGCCTTTGGTAGCCTATGCATGCGTGGCTGGACATATCCATAACACACAGTGAGTGTGAGCAGGGGCAGCCACCAAAAGTCCAGGCACAAAGCAGCCCCACACTATATCAGAGCAGCAGGTCAAGCTGGGGGTTCCAGCAGGCATACCACAGGGACAAGGCAGTCCTCTGTAAAGCACAGATAAACAACACACCAATGAGCAGGGTTAGAAGAATAGCACTGCACTGTCCCTTAAATCAGAATATCACTCAGTCTGGTGAGATTATCAAGGCAATTAGGCCGTGAGAATCTGCCATCTAGTGAAAACCTGAGATACTACATGTTACACCAGTCAACAGCTGTGCAAATGTGTCCCAATAGTGTATTTTTACACATCAATGATAGAAATAGGAAGAAAATAACACCGGTGCACACGCTGAATAAACATTAGTGATGTTTCTTGAAGGGAATGATAGCATAGATACCGGAAATATTTTCAGATAAAAGTACTTTCTACAGTAGCTACACACCTGAGGAGATACTGATTTGTACTGTGCAGTTAGTTGAACAAAATACATGTACCTTAAAGATAAAATGCAGATGGGTAAATTATAGGAACCACATCCTTAGTGGGCTCGAGTAAATATGAGAGCATGTGTACATTTGTGATCAACACAACTGGACTCTTGCACCTGATTGAGGGCTTATCTCCGTGTGAGGCCTCCTCCAGCCCGTTGACCTATACTTAGCCCTGAAGTAAACACCGGGGGCGGCTACAAATAGCAAAGAAAATACTGTCCATAAATGGTTTAAAATACACTTAACGACTGAGGACCGACGTTTTTAAAAGACTGGTGGACAAGCTAGTTAGTACTGCGTTAAAAAGCCTGGTTAGTAGTTGTACTGAGCATAAATTTCAACGTGACAGAAGATAAACTGATACTAGAGCCGTAACACACACAGCCGGTGACCGTTAGTTTGTAGTTTCTTGCTAACGTTAGCTAGCAAGGAGTTGAGTTACAGTTAATATATGGAAGTTATAAACTGAAAAGGGGAAAATTAATTTACTTACCACTAAAAATGGTAGGTGAAGGCAGTTGATAAAAGTACATATGTGTTTTAACTAAAGTCCTGCATTGACCTGTTGTACCTGTCAACCGTTGCGCAGCTCCGTTGACGAGGCCTGATGAACCATTAGTTTCACCTGCTCTGTTTTTCTCCTCCGTTGCAACTCACTGTCACCTGTGGTCATGGCAACAACAGGCCGAACACACTAAACTCCGACTGTCTCACAACCGATGAACAAGTGTGGTTTGGTTGAACTTTGACACCCTGGAGACGCAAAGTGATGAGTTGGCACACATTTACAGCTACGAGTGAGTTACTGGACAACTCCTATTGATGAATTAACCCTGAGGGACTGTTGTGCACGTTTTACACATTTACCATTTTTCACTTTTGGATCATTTCGGCTCCGTTTGTGATAATTGCAACCTATAACTGCACGAATTTTGATTATGAAGATAATGCATTTTAATTTTATCTCGTTATTTCCAGCTCAGCTCTTACAGTAAGTTTAAAATACAGTGTACAAGCAAAAGTTACTTATACTGCAAAAAAAAAAAAAAAGTGACATTGAAACCCTTTCAAATCAATGTATAACTGAAGGGCAGTTTTGTATGAGTGTATTTGACACTGCAAAATACAAAAAACAAATAAATATATAAAATGTTGCTAATCCTTTACTTTGCATGTAGTATATTAAAAATTGTTTTTCATCCAAAAACATGGCATTTAACGGGTTAAAATCTTTAAAAATCCATTATTTCATATAAATAATAGTTCAGATGTAGGTGAAAAATTAGCCCAATGAAAATAGAATGGAATATTAATGTATAATATTTTTCAGAGCTAGCTCGTAATTAAGCTAATTTTTTAGCGGTACAAGTGTGACTTACTAGAACCGGCCCTAAGAGTTAATAAATGAACAAGACCTGTGTTGAGTCTATAAAGGTAAACACAACATTTCACAAAGCAATGTTTTTCTGCTGTAGAAATCAACCACTCTGTACTATGAGCTTTTATTAATTCAAATCTGAATGTACAATAATTAAATAATTACATGATATATAAACCATGAGGCCATGAAGCAAATATATTTACAATGTAAAAAGTGCATTGTGTTAACAGAACAAAACAGACACACTAGACATCCTATGAGACAAAAGGGTACGGGAAGCATCCAATCAAGAGGAACATAGTTTCAGTTGATTTAAAAGAACCATGTCATCTGAATCAATAATAGCAATCAAACTTACAGTATTTATTTGTAAGAGCATATCTGATATTTTACAACATCTACTGTTTAAGATACATCTGTGCTTGGTGATGAAAATAACAAAAACAAAAACAAAAAAAAAAGGTCTTTCATTCCTCAGAGACATGTGCCACTTGAGACATACTGCATTAGTAGAGTCAGTGATTTTAATGTAGGACCAGACTCTGTCATGTGGTGAACACACTGTGGATGCTACCTACTTCTGCAAATCATGAGTCTCTTTTTACATCAAAGAGAAGCAAGACAGTAAAAAGTATTTTGCTATCTTTATCATTGTGGCATCATTGTGAATGGATTAATTACACAGATAGATGGAGGACTGATTGACAAACTGATACATCAGTTAGTAGGATTCATGTACCAGGCTAGAATAAGACAAGATTATTGTTCCACTTCAGTTTTAGGCCACTTGGCTGCTGTCCATTACTGTGGGTATGAGGTGGCACTCACTGTCCAGAAGGCAAGTTGATAATGTGCACATACATCATCAAGGGGAGGGGGTGTAGGGAAATAGGCAGGAGGAGCAGCAGCGTGCATCTTCCATGGATTTTGGAGACAGAGATGTAAGCGAGGAAAGTTGTTTTTCCTTTTTGAGTCCTCTGGCAAGCAAGGTTAATCAGGCGTTTCTCCACCTTGTCCATTTATCCTTTATCCCCCTCTATTATCGCTACGCTCCTCTCATTTTTTGACACAATTTGGCCAGGTGAGGCCCCCACAGGCAGCAGAGACGATGATGTAAATGACCACCTAACCGGGGTAAAAAAGATGTTCAACTGTCTGTTTATTCATACAGTAAACCACAGTTTCAAAACTACACGTTTATTTTAATAAATACACAACAAAATTACAATACTGTGTATACAATCTACATTCATTTTCATAACGATAAGTAATAATTCATCATGATGCTTGGCTTAGCCCTGCTGCATTAATAACACATGGCTCATCACTCACCAGGCAAACCAACACAATGACAATCGTCAGCTTGAGGTTCTTCATACACATGGCTCGTGCCAGGTTACGACTCGTGGTCTTAAAAGTAACTGACTGAAAGTAGAATGGAGACAAAAACATCACTCACAATATCTATTTGTGAAAGTCATTCAAGACATCGAAATACACAAGGATACAGACAAGTGTGCTTCAATATCAGTTTAAAAAGTCGTGATTATAAAAAATAAACAATAAACAATTTGGTTTATAGTGCGAGGTGTCTTGAAACTCACGGAATCAACCAGATTTTCTGTCTTGTCAATCAGTAACTCCAGCTTTTCTCCTCTCTGAGCTACCAGGTCTATAAAAACATGAGGAGAAAAAGATAAGTTAATACTCAAAAGTCAAAGATAAGGTATTCACATTAAAGTCAAAGCAAAAACAAACACGCACAGTTAATAATTAATTAACTGTGATGAAATGTGTCAGTGCTGTTGATAAAACAGATACAAATCTGTGGAAAGGCCCCAACTTGTCATTTCCTATTTTAAAATCATTTTAATGCCTCCCACCTTGATGCTGACATAGTCAGCTGTTTTTGACTTCCAGAAATTTGGATCTAAAAAGTATTGATATTAATGTTCTGTATCTGTTGATCTTCAGTCATTTTCTGACGGAGATGTTAGGCCATAATTGTATTGCTCTATTTGGAACATCACAGTTTTACTGCTGCCTCTGTCTTGTCATGTGTCAGTTTGAACCTGAACTAATGGGCTGGTCGATCAAGGAGGCCACAGAAGACTGACAGTGAAGACTGTTTCAGGGCTTTGTTTCCCTGTGGAAAGGACTGTATCACATCACTGCAATGAAAATATTTAACAAGTCACAGACACTTCAAGTGATTTTTTTTTTATCTGGGCTTTTTTTAGGTGGTAAAGGAATACAAAAACTGAAACTCTAATATAATTTGGCACAAGTGTCTAGTAACTCCCTGTCCAACAGGTGTCCTTGGATCTACCCCTGCCTCTAACCCCACCCACCCACTCTCATTGTCTTTCTGGCTGACTGACTGGCAGTTTCCAGAATCATACAGCAGGTGCACTTCCACTCAGAACAGGGATCTAGATTTCTTTAATAAAACTGACTGATGGACTGAAATTACTGCAAACAGAGTGAAAAAGGTATCTGTTACAACACTGAAATATTTAAAACTGGAAGCTCTCCCATGGCTTTTCTGGTTTAAATGATAACAATGGAAAATTTGATGATTATCTTGTATCTAGGCTTATTACAGCTACATAACCAGTGTATTGTGTGACTCAATTAACTGCAATTAACTGCAAGGGTTGATGATGGCAATAAAATGAACATAAAAGTCAAATTATTGAAAGTCTTTGTGTCAATTAATTGTTAACTGAAATGTGTTATAATGACAGCTCAACCTAAACTTTCATATACCAGACAGTGATGTATTTATCAGCATTGTCTGATGGGAAATCTGGTGTGAAACTCACCTATGTTGCGGACCATAATGCCCTTCAGGTCATCCACTTGCATCTGAGTTTCAGTGAGACGATCTGATCCTCGTGGATCAGAGTGGTGTTTCTATGTAGAGAAATTATGACAGAATAAGTAGGAAGGAACTAAAAGAGGTATAAGATTTGTGAATACTCAGTCTGTATGTATCATTTCTTGAGATTTTCTTGAAGAAAACAGCAGTCTCAAAACCATAATCATACTTACCATCTGAGCTGCCAGCGTTGAGGAGAATTCACTGTTCATGGCGTATGGCAGGGCTGTTTGTGCTCTAGACCCATATGTTGTCTGGAAGCGCTTTTTAACCTCGCTGAGGAAGCTGAATGCACGTGACCTCTCAAAGTCCTTTATGGCAAAACAATAAATAAAATATTAGATTTTTACAAATTTAAAACACCATATTAACAAAAAGTCGTCATTCAGGTGCTAGTGTGCAATAAGTTGTTTACATGTACAAACCTCCAGATAGAATCTTTTAAATGTTACAATCACTGACATTTAAAATGAGCTGTAATAATAACACACTAAACGGGTAAAAACAGTGTTTACAGAGTCAGCACTTACATCATCAGTAATACACAGGTATATGATTCTGTCATGGCAGATATAGTGAAAAAGATAGCTGAAAAGACAAGAGAAAAAGTGTCAGTATGACAGAACTTCTATTAAATTAAAAAGGTTGCAAAATGTAACAGGAAACTAAACTTTATGTAGTAACAGTAATGACAGTGTTCTTCTCTGCTGAGATATTTGTAGGAGGAGACGCTGCATACTGTCTTGCGATACCACCTGTTGAGGTTGTGCTCTCTTTTAACAATATGATATTTTATGGTTTGGTGCTATAAAGTCTGTCACACGTTCTTGTGACTCCAATAAAAAAGGCACTGTAGACACATCCTTATTGCCTAGTTTTAGCAGCTATCTAATTTCACTACATGTCTCTAAATGTCATCATTTTTATTCTAGCGTTAAGAATACAGAATACATTATATTATTATAGAATTTAAACATTAAGGACAGGTAATACTCACAACATGGGAGGAGTGGTTGATGGAAAAGAGGCCTACCTGCCGTGGCTGTACGTTAATTTGTTGTTTTCTGAGGGGATTTTGGCTAAAATCTGTTCCGTAACTTCCAGGAAGTTGCCTCCACACCATGCATGCTTGGCCAGGATGGTGGTTCCACGAGCCACCACAGCAAACAGAATTGCCATGGTAACAGGACGGCGTTTCACCTCAGCAAAATGGGCTGTTGAAACAGGATGTTGTTGATTAACACTTTGTTTTGAAATGTCTGAGGGTAACGTTACACCTTGGAGGGTTTAGGGAGGGGGAATTGAGGGCGGCCGAGGGTGCCTGAGTGTTACAAAGAGAAAATCAAGACATAGTTACTACGAGATGTTAGCGAGAGGAAACATAAGGGAGGTGTCACGATATACGAAAACGAAAGCTAGATAGTGGTACGAAAATAACAAGCTAACTAGCTAAGACTCTTATTGGCTTAGCTTTATGTACACAATTGGCATGTAGACAAAACAATCATAAAAAAGCGCCTCTACTAACACGCCGAGCATAGTTAATAGTTTTAAATATGAAATAAAGCTTATACCTCGACGGGTCAGCGGTGATCAAAGTGGCTCTTTTACCGCGAATTCCGACATCTAAAGGGATTTCGGCTGCTAGCAAGCTAGCTAATCCTTTTCGAGTGACTTCTGCTTTGCAAATCACCGAATCCTCCAGACCGGAAACAACAATTCTCTCCTGCTGGTTGATGTAGTCCTTACCATAAGTTCTACCCTCCTATTGTATTGTATTGTATTGTGCGTTGAACTACACTGTACGTACTTCCTATATGAAGTGTCTCGTCACTTGTTTTCATCCTACGTCACGTTACGGTGACAGCCTTGTAAATTCCAAAAAAAAAAATCCCTCTGCAAGGTCTTGTAGGCGATTTACAGGACGCGGGTTTGGACCCCGCACACGTGTTGTAAGATAATGAACATGTTACCGAAATAGTGTGGAGCTAAATAAAGATGAATGTTTCAATACATTATTGATGGATTTGGATACACACACATACCGTTTTTAACTTTATATTTGTTAAGCCTAAAACGGGGTCAATTTTGCTTAGTTTACCTACATGCTTCGATATATTTTATATATTTCTGCGTGACAGCGAAACGACAAACGGCGATTTTAATGCTAATACGACTTCTTCAGACACAGACAGCACACAGTTGTACGCAGTTGTAAAATCAAAAACACGTGCCCTGTCAGACAAGGGTGAGGGCTTAGCACAAAATTTCACCGTCGGAAGGAGACTGAAGCATGGCCGGCGAAGGCGAAAAGAAACGAGTACTCGAGATGGTATGAGGCAAAAACAATCTTTATTTAAAAAAAACCAAAACTATATTACGCGTGTACACAAGCGTGGCGTTTCGAAGTTGAATATTGAGAAAAAATAGTTTGTTAAAATCAATAAAGGCTACGTTTTGACAGGCTGTAATCTCCTCACGTGGGTTGTTAGGAGCTGAAGCCATTTGAAAAACTTAAAAGCTCTTCTCTGTGAAACAGTGTTAACTGTAAATATGTGTGGTGAGTAATATTATGTCAACCCAGCGTTATATGTAACTCAGAACCCATTATCTCCGTAGTCCTTTGAAATTGCAGGTTGTGTAGATATCTCTCTAACGTATACACAGCTCTTCCATTAGGGGGCAGCATTGACTCCTTATTTTTCCCAGCAACAACAACTTTGGGCTCACAAGTGGATAATTTGTAATAGATGTATTGGCAATGTATAAGGGTTTTGTCTCTTATTGATTGATCTTCCCCTCATTAATCTCCATGGGGTGTATTATTTTGTTTAAGGCTGAACATGGAGTCTTTTAATGATTTATGACTTCTGTATTTCAGGTCCAGGCCGATGGGGCCGATGAGGGCTGTGTGACATTTGTGCTCCATGATGAAGACCATACACTGGGAAACTCCTTGCGATATATGATCATGAAGAAGTAAGTGTTTTTCACTGCTGCTGTAAATTCAACGTGACTTAAGTCATGGGGTTTGAATTTTATAGGTGATTAAAACATTTGACCCTTGCAGCACAGTTTGACGTAGCTACAGCATAGTGACTGACTCTTACTGTGTATCATTTGTGGTCTAAAATAAAATATAATGGAGGGATTTTTCTCACACTTGAGGGGAGTCATTTTGACTGTTCTTAAAACTCATATTATTGGGGTATTTGTGTTTTTATGCCTTTATGTGTTTGTGTCCTGAGACAGTCCACGCCAGCTGGAGTCAAGTGTTCAAAAAATAAATTGACTTTCTCATTTTCCCACCATTTTATGCAAAATATATTAATAGATCTTATTTTCTTTTTCATTTTCTCCATCAGTGTGGATGTGGAGTTTTGTGGCTACACCATCACCCATCCATCTGAGAGTAAGATCAACTTTCGCATTCAGACACGAGGTGAGTGACAGCCCTTGAACGTTCATCAGTTCATGCTCTTTTTCTACCTCTGACAGTCTACCTTTGTTTATGTGTGCCTATACGCATAGGAGCTACAGAGTAAACACTCGGACTGCTCTTGCAGAGTAAACATGCTGATTGGAGTCTGATGCATTCACTTTGTCCACTCAGCTGAATGAGGCGTGCCACTGACTTTTAGTAACACACAACCTTCCCCCCACTTCTTGTCCCTCACAAAGAATAACCACTTTGCTCATTTGTCTGTGTGTGTGGGGTGGGGATTGTCCATCAGCAGATTCACACAAATGCCAACATATAACAGCAGCCTCATCACATGAAAGGATTCTGCAAGACTGAGGAAAACAACTTGTTTTTGTTCTTGTACTATGGTTGCAGGTGCCTGCAGGATGTAGCCTCATGGCTTCATCACAGGAAGGGGCAGTCTGGCTACATTCAGACTGCAGTCAAGTGTGGCTCAAATCAGATTCGTTTGCCCATATGTGACCTGTATCCAATCTGTTAAAAACAGTTTGAACAGTACAAATCAGACCTTTTCAAATCCGACCCAGGTCGCTTTCATATGTGGTCCTAAATCCAATATGTATCCGATATTTTGCAATGCAACTTCAGTCTGAATGGCCATTTTGCATTTATCTGATCTTTACATCATTTAAATGCGACAAATGTCACAATTCTGCATCCCAGGAGGAGGAGCTAAAAAACATATTTACTTCTGTAAACACAGTGCATGCCTGTGTGGTCACGTAATTATGTCAGGACCTATTTTGCACATGCAGGTCACTCCAGGGTCACATTCAGTTCATACTCAAGTCGCATTTAATGTGTAATATGAATGAGCACACAGAAAAACTGGATTTCACCAAAAAATCTGAATTGTGCATTAAGACCTGCTGTCTAAATGTAGGATCAAGGAAACATTAACCCTTGTATTGTCTTCCAGTAGACTGTATGAGTTGTGTCTCACCCACTTCGGTTCAGTTTATCCTATATTATAAAAGCGAAGTGGACTCTCTCTGTGTGTCTCGGGCATCACACAAAATCCCGAAACAGCTGACTGCTGCAGTTTGGCATACTTATGTGTGTTTGGTCAAGGAAGAGAGTAGCGAAAACGGCAAGTTGATAAGACCAATATTTTGGGAGATATTAGTAATTTTGGAATACAATAGCCTTACAAATGCTCAAAATCTAAAGCCCTTTTTACACAGCACTTCTGTTCTGGGAATATTTCACCTTTGTTCTGGAACGACGTCTGTGTAAATGAAATCGTGGGATCATTTGGTCCCACCTCTGTCACAGCTCTGTAACACCTCTGGAGGTAGTAACAGAGCCATGATAAAGGTGGAATCATGATTCTGGAACGCTATGGAAAAGGAACCCCTCTTGTTCCACAACCAAGGTGTGACGTTTTGATGACGTATTGCATGTGCGACCCCCGCGCCGGTGGGTATTTAAAAATGAGCGCAGTTCGTGTACAGTAAACAAACATATCAACAAGCTCGCCTGTGTCCCTCACTGCAAGCATCATCACAGTGTAAAGGACGCTCAGAAGCTTGGTTTGAGTCTGAATTAAACTTAAAATCTGCACTGCTAAAATAAACATTGCTACGCTCTGTTTGTCCTCCATTGTTGTTTTGAGAGCCAACACCGCTATGCCTGGGGTATTTCCGATGCGCAAGTTATACATCACACTGCGCTGCGTCACCACCCCTTTGATTCTGGAACGCAGGTCCGCTGTGTAAAAGTCCAGCCTGTCTCACCTCTGTTACTCCTTTGACTTGGCTGTGTAAATCGGTCACTGTTGGAAAAAAGGTGGGATCACCATCTCACCCTTTTTCCCGGATCTCTGTGTAAACATGGCTATAGAGTTGTCATTGAAGTGGGTTACCTAGCAACAGATAAACAATAGGGCCACGTTGCCATGGTGTCAAATTTCATGTGCAGAAACAGACATGCCAGCTGAGAGGCTATTCAACTGAAAATGCCAGTGGAATTTACCAAGAAAGTAAAGGAATGAACTGTATCAGAGAATCTAGAACGCGCTAGTTTATGTTTATGTAGTCCGTTATCACAAATCAGATTTGTCACAGCCACAGAGGAGGGAACCATCTTCCAGGACAGACACAGTGCACAGGGTGTTGAGCGTACTGACATTTAGATCAACAAAGTATACAGAGAGATTAAGTCCCACCCCTTCCAGTGTTCCCCAAGGGACCAAATATGATCTGTGTCAGTGGTGAGAGAGACAAATGATTTTTAGATCCTGTTTGAGATGTGGCTCCATTTACACATATGGAGTTTGTTTGTAGATTTAAAGTTTAATTTTACAAGAAAGCTGCAGCTCATGGTAAAGATTGTGGTGTGACATGTGTCATTAACACCAGTACAGATGTTACTCCAGTGTATTTCACCTCAGTGTTTGGGGGAAGATAAAAAAAAATATTAAAGAGATAAAAGTCTTTACAAGTCTGGTCGTATTGAAGTATGTTCAGCAGCTTTGAACATTGTAGAGAGACAGTTAGGATGACGTTACTTCATAAGTGTGTAGTATTTGTATTTACAGATTTTCACAGTTTGAAACCTCAACAATTTTACAACAAACAGTGACTTTCCTGATTTTTAATAAGGTCTTTTGAACTGACAAACATATGTGTAAATGATGGTATAATTGAAACAGGATCAAAAATTACTTCTCTCCCGCCATAGACTAATAAATTTTTGTTCTAAAATAAAGTTCCATGGGGCACAACCGAAGTCACAGAACCACATCTCTCTATAGAGGATTTATTAACCCTTTAAGTGCCAAAGTCACAATATTGCAACAAGCAACGTAACTGAATGAAACAGACAGCTTTTTGAAATCTTGATATCAAAATTGAATATTAAAAAAAAACTAAATAAAAAAACTCTGGCACCTAAAGGGGTAATATTATGTACAATAGAAGAAATGTATTGAATGTATTGAGGACTTCACCTCCAGTCATGGAAACCAAGACCAGGGTGCTTGTCCAGGTCTTGAAAGTCTTAAAAAGTATGGAATTTTGATACACTGTTTTTCAGACCTTGAAAAGTTTGGAGTTTTGTGTGAAAGTCTTAATAAAGTATGGAAAAAAGTTTTTACAGTATGCTCAAAGGCACATAATCTTGTAAGATAAGAGATGAGGAAAGCATAGAAAAAGCTGGATATGATTTAACTAACTGGTACTGGAATGATTCTAGTGAAACTTGTGTGTTTGTGATATCTATGTACTTTTGTGATTTTCATTTGTTTTGAAAACATTTGTCAGTAAAACATAATTTACTGCGAATTGTGCATTCATACATTTATTAAAATGAACTTTTCTACTACACACAACAGGTACAATCTCATCCAAAAAAGTA
>JAPQRQ010000002.1:28362199-28372318 GCA_037367365.1 Apogon talboti
AGTGTTTTCACCTGGGTTTTTATAGCCATTGGTGACTGTGTAGAACTCACAAACAACTTAGACCTGTCTTTCTAATGCTTCCTTCAGATGCTATTGGGAAAATGATCCTTTCCACTTTACCAGTGCATTGTGTTCAAGTGTTTTTGTTGTTGTAGCAAAATGAAAAATGGCTAACCAGTGTTGGAAATGTTACTTTAAAAAAGTAAGTAGTTACAGTTACTAGTTACTTCTCCCCAAAAGTAACTGAATTAGTAACTGAGTTACTAATTATAAAAGTAAGTAGTTACTAGGGAAAGTAATTATTGCATTACTTTCAAGTACATTTTAAATGCTCACGTGTCAAAGAATTTGGACCCCATCTCTACCCCTCTTTAACATTAACCGGACTTGCCATTCCTGATGTTGTTGTTTACTTATGTCATTGAGTGTGTGACTATGCTTGCTTCCAATTGTGTGTCAGCAACACCCCCCCAACTCTACCTCTGATTGGCTTACAATGAAATTTCACTCTACCTCAGCCAATCATGAGGGGGCACGAGACAACTGCATAAGTGATGATGATTGGCTGAAGCAGATTAAAATTTAATTGTAAGCCAATCATAGGTAGAGTTGGGCAGGTGTTGTTGGAAGAACAGTACAAAAAACTTTGCCTCTCGGTTTAGAGATCTAGTTGGTCTAATGAAAACAGTCTCAATGGACTAATAATTATAGTAACGCACCGCATTTTTTGGCGGTAACGGCATTATCATGATTGAAATAGTAATTAATTAGATTACTTGTTACTGAAAAAAGTAATGCCGTTATTTTTAACGTCGTTACTTCCATCACTGTGGCTAACACAATTTATCATGACCTGCTACTTGGGTAAATCAGTTTTGGACAGATTAATTAATCTGCTGCAACATTTTATCATTCATTCATTCGTCTTCTGAAATTTATCATGGAGAGGGTCGCAGGGACATATATACACTGACATATAAAGATCAACAACCTATCACTCTCACATTCACACCTATGGGCAATTTAGCTTAACCAATTAAACTATTAATTCATGTCATTGGAACCCAGAGTTCATGGAGAGAACCCACACACACAGGGAGAACATGCAAGCGCCACACTTTTTTTCGTAAAATTCTAGATGTTTTTGCAAATTGTGTATCCTTCAAATGTGCAAAATCATCAGCTAACAGCAGCAGAATATTAATAAAAGCATCATTTATCATTTGCGGTTAATCCCTCAGTGCTGTCTGCCATGTTGAAAAGTTCAAAGGTTAATTTCATCTCTGCAACTCGTCCATCAAAATTTTTTCCTTGTTCCCTTGTTTAAAATACAACATGAGGGGGAGTTCATGTGCAATTTTCGAGTTCACAACAAGCATTTAATTCCCATAGCACATGAAGGCATCATTAGCGTTACTGGTGCTTGTACAAGATGAGAACAGATGAATTTGTTTTTAACAAAAGGCCAGAATCTAGAAAATACCTGAATAGTGTCACTTGGACATATGTGAAGATTTACACAAAAACTTTTCTGAATTGTGTGCGTCCAAATCAGATTTTGTCTTTTTAAATTTTCAACTTTGAGTTCAGAACTACAGAAGGAAGGGCTGTATTTTCAGATTCTGGCATCATTTTGCCTAATCTCTGTCTGTGCTACAAGATGCTGATAATTTGTTGATGTTAGCAAACTCCATTTCTAAGTTTGTCTGAAGAAGAATCTTGATTTGTCCATATATTGTACATGTGGACATGCAACACACACCGAAATTTAATCGCTGTTTTTAACCCATCGCTACCTGAACATGCAGGAACACACCACACACTGCAGATGAGGAGGGGCTGCCATGATGCAAATAGGGGGTTAAGTGCCTTGCTCAGGGGCACATCAGCCAACAATTTCTCTTTCCATGGCTGCCTCTGCCCTCTACATCCATGATCCTGAACACTAATTTCAGCATAGATGACTTTTGTTTTTCCATTAGGAAAATCCTCTAACTTGTCCCTGAGATCTTCACTGCCTCTCTTTAGTTCCTCACCATCATCAGAATTCAATTGCAGTTACTCCTTAAAGAAGGAGTCAGCTAAAGTCAACAAACAACCAGCTTCCAGCACAACACAGAAGCATGAAAAACATATAAATCTTCCTACTGAACCTTTAACAACCTAATGTAGTGTGTAGCAGTAGTTTCAAAACAACCAGTGCAACCTGTGCACTCCTTAATAGTGATGCACTAACTGTCCTCCACAGCTCTTTGTCATCATAGACCAGGCTATAAATGTGTACATAAAATAGATAAATTGAGAAATAAATTAATTAACCTCAATAATAGCAAATTTATATAAATACATAAAGATGAAGGACCACAGTGACATTACCATAGGTCTGTCTAAGAAAACATTATTAATGTTCTCATAAGTTCACTCCAGTAAGTCCATTCTTCCTGTCTGCTATTTGAGATGATAATTCTGTTGCAGTTGGCAGCAGGTTGAGACAGTGGGGAGTGTTGCAAAGGAGTTTGGTTTTGCAAGTGCTGTTTACATAGGTGCGGATCTACTATTGGACTATTGCTTTTCGGCTACAAATCTTAGTATTCAATTCTTTGGCTGAGTTTGAACACATCACCTTTGGCAGTTAAGGAAACTATTACACATACCCCATAGAACTAGATTTCAGTAACCTTAAAACCATTTAAGTCACCCATACTTGAGAAAGTTTCCTGACTCAGCTGTTTATAATAAATATTTTGGACCTTCCGATAATGGGAGGTCTGTGCCAAATGTGACAAAACACTACAGTTAACTATGATGTAGTGATAGCTTTGTTGGCTACACCATGCATCACTGAAGAGTAGGAATAACCTGGGGGCTATTATGGAAGGTGGGGTAAAAAGAAAAAACAATTTGTTGTCACTCAGCCATCTCTCCTCATTTTTCTTTCCACACTTGTCTGCAGCAATTATTTGTAAGTTTGCGAGGTCTGACGGCTGCAGAGGGGCCTGGTGTTGTAATGACTGAACTGACTTTTTTTTAAAATGCAAAATTCACATGGTTTCCCTTTGCAGTCTCGTGATAACCCCAAAGCCACTTATCATTGAAACATACAGAGGAAACTTAATGTTGCAGCGTATCATTTTACTTTACATCCTACTTTGCAATATAACAATTCCCACCAGCCCTTCCCAGTTGCACCCTGGGAACAGGAACACTGACTCTAAGCTGACATCAACAACTCGGAAACCTGCAGCATGCATCCAGTTTATTGTGGGTCAACATTTGCAAGGAGTACAATGTTAGTGTCAGGCCTTTTTTTCTCTGAATTTAGCAACAATATGAAAGTAAAGAAAGCTTGTGTCAGAGCCAGGATAGGTGGGTACTTCCTCTGCTTCGAGTCCCGTTCAGGAAACCGCTCATACACAAAGACATCTGGAGGGATGGATGGAAGAAGATAAAGGGAGTGGTTTGCTGGTGTTCTGGTGGATGTAGTCACAGTTTTAATTTATGGCAAAAGCTAATCTAATCTAAACTAATATTAAAATATGTTTTGGTGGTTGGATTGCTTAAAGGGGATATATTATTTACATCTAATACACTGCCCTTTCATTCTTCTGCCATTAGGCAGTGGTTACAGAAGTATGAAATGCAGAACAAAAAGGCTTCTGTCCATCCATAAGTCCATAAAACAGCAGCACATCACTCAGTGTGGACTTTATATATAGGCACATTCTATTTTTATACATGTATTGATATTTAGATTTATACACAAACAGCCTGGTCATAAAAGTTACCACTGAGATGAAACTGAGCAAACAGTTCAGATCCATCCATCATTTATTTATCACATCTTGACTGGACTATTATAATTCTCTGTATTATGGGTTGGAGCAGTCCTCCATCCACTGGCTGCAGATGGTTCAGAATGCAGCCTTTGGTCTGGAACCAGAAGATGGGACCACACCATCCCCGTACTGGCTTCCCTCCACTGGCTACCTGTCACTTACAGGATCCAGTTTAAGATTTTGTTGTATGTTTTTAAGAGCCTGAATGGTTTGGCACCCCCTTACCTTTCAGAGCGTTTAACTGTGCACGTCCCAGCCAGAGAAACATGATCCTCAAATTGTCTGTTTTTAGAAGTACCAAGACCCCACCTGAAGACTAAATATATATATATATATATATATATATACATATATATATTTAAATTTATACTGGCCACATGGGCTGAAGATCCAATGGTGCGAAGCTACCATCTGTGAGATAATGACTTAACGCCTCTAAGTCAGAACCCCGCCTAGACGTTACGATATTGGTTAAAGCAACAGGTTCATTTCCATTTATATGAAGTGACAGATCCTCTACTGTTGATTGTAAAGGGCTCAAGGCAGATTTATTTTACCCGGCAACACAAGATAGTGAAATACGATTGGACAAACGCTGTAATATACACATACACTAGTGGAACCAGTGTGACCAAGAGAAAACCTATGAAATAAAGAGAATAGACAATTGGGAATAATTTAATACATCTTCATGGAACAAATATGACAATGTAGTGCATAAATATAGGTCAGTGATTCTGATTCCCTGATGGTCAACCAGTGATTTTCTTTTTGCTGTTTTTTTTTTCTTTTTTCTTTTCGCTTAATAGAATAAAAGTTAATTTATCGGCACAAATCCCTTTAATTTCACTGCTGATCTTTTGCCATGATTTGTGTTTTTCAAACCCAATTGCTGTCATGTGAACTTTTTTCTTTTTATTTTTTTACAACAAATCATTCATTAAATAAAGTTTCTTTCTCTGCAAATCAAAACTTTTTGCTGCCTTTCCCCTTTCATGTTTCCCTTTAGACATAACATTCACATTCAAGGAAGTCAGATTTAAGGTACCAACCTCATCCTGCTACAGACTACAAACTGTTTAACAACTATAGGTTCAATCCCATATCATGTTAAAATTGACAAGATATTGATCATTATTTTCTACCCTATTTTAATACAAGTGACTGCTCTGTGTTTACTATTTGGTGATGACTAAAGTGTATCATTGCCTGTGGAATTGCAGTGGTTTTGCTGTTTGTGGTTTGCACATGGCACATGAGTCTGTTGCTGTTATTGGGGCGTTTCCTTATGCTAATTGCAAATTGCCTGGTGCGCATTAAGCTCAGCGTGATTCATCACAACACTCAGACTTGGCTGTCAACTCACATTTGATGAATCCCACACCACATTTTCTTATTTTCCTCTTCTTGCTTTGTGCACGAATAAATATGCTATGTCATTCATACACCTGCGACCAGACACGATCTGGCTCTGTTTGCGCCTGTTGCTGTGTTTTAACATCTGCTGTATTGCTGTTCATGGTAATCCACAGCTGCGCTAAGTCAAATACACCAACATGACAAAAACTCTGTGTGTTGAATAACACTGTCTTGGGGATTTGAACCTGTTGCATGAGTGCATTGATTTATTTTTCTCTCTGACAACAACGTGGGAAAGCTAACTGGTGTGCTGCGGTGATGATGGGGATTTTTCATCTGTTCATCTGGGTTTAGCAAAGCTTTCTGGAAAATCATACACGGTCTTAACTGACCTACATATCCCACTTTTTTTTCCTAAGTATTCACAACAATATTTTGCCTATTAGTGTAGATTATTTTCATATGGAAACCTATTCAACTATCCCTCTGAGGCCCACAAATGTGTGCATGTGGCAATCCCAGTGGAATGTTGAGTATTTGTGTTCCAATAGTTGTTTGTCTGCTGGGCCTTCTTGTGTATTTGTATACTCATGCAAATTCCCGGGTCATTTATGCAAGAGAGGGTCTCACCACAGGTCTCCAAATGAAACTCTCATGCATCCCATTACAGCCTGCCAGACGACGTAATTAGAGACACAAAGCTGCTAGTTGTGTTTGGTCAGCAGTGACTACGCTGTACCTCTGCGGCAAAGACGTTTTACTGTGACTGATTCTTTGATACGGCGATAAAGAGAAGTAAGATGGACTGGAGAGGAGAGCATAGTCCACATGTATACAACAACTGAGTCCAATTTAAAACCCCATTTTACATAAGGCCCTTTTCCACCAAAATACCAGGAACTTTTATTACCAGGAACTTATTTACCTGGGTAAAAGAAGTCCTGGTAATCTGTGTGCTTTGCGTTTCCACTACACCCCGATGTTGCTGGTAATTTATTTAAATCAGGCTGATGACGTATGGGGGAGTGGTAATAGAAACTGCACTACACCTCCAGTCCAAGTAATAGGTACATGTATTTAGAAGCTAAACTCTAATACCATAAAATGACCCAGTACTTGAAGTGGGCAGTTTTGGTTTAATGTTTTGCTGGTCGTTGAATCACTGAATGCATCTGGAATACATTTTAGGTTAAGTAAACCATCGGACAATCTATTCCAAATGGTTAATTTTTATTTAAAAATGGCAGAACATGTATTTTCAATTTCTCAGTCATTAAACTAAATCACGTCCAACTTTAAGTGTGATGGATGGTCCTTTTTTCATAGATATAGTCCAGGTTAAACCCTAAAGTCATACAGATTTACTCAAATGCCTGCATTTAATTCTACTGGATATTACTTAAAGTACTTATACTCTACTTATATTTTGATGCCTTGTAAATGAACAGACAATATTAGGTCTGAATTCTTTTTTTATTTAAAATTGAAACACAAAACAAAGTGCCTTGAGATTAAAAAGGAAATAAACATCTGTGAAAGCCAAATGTCTGGACAAGCTTGGACAAGGGCTGCTGGAGGTGGAGGGCACAAACGAGCTCAGAACTTGCCGCAGCATCAGCAACAAACTTGGAGTCTGTCCGGTCCATTTCAGCTGGAAATCACAATATATAAAGAATAAATCAGTGTTCAGCTCATGGTGAAAACACGAATACATCCAGTTCTCTGTCCATGATTTACGTTTAGCGTCAGACTGGTGACCAGCTGGGATTAGCATTAGGCTAACTCGACTTTTAGCTAACTAAACAGCTGGTGTACGGCGGACAAGACGGCGAGTCTGTCCGGTGCATTTCCGCTGAAAATAACAATACATAAAGAATAAATCAGCATTCAGCTCATGGCGACAACACGAATCAAGTTCTCTATTCGTATGTTTAGCGTCAGACTGTTGACCAGTTAGCATTAGCATTAGGTTAACTCCACTTTTGGCTAACTAAACAGCTGGTGAGCCGCGGACTACTGTTACAGACTGTAACGAACTGAATAGTGAGTATTTCTGTGCTTTATCTTTGGTGCGCTGGTCTATTGCTGTGTCTTGGTGCATGGGTGTTGATGCCTTGTGTTAATATGATGCCAATAAAGCTTCTTACCTTATGGCTTCAAGCAACAAAGTCGCAGAGTTCTTAGTTGTTGCAGTGCCTCTGAATTTTCTCCTCCGCAAATACAGTCAAAAGAGCCTGGACTTCGTCGTTCGTCCACTTGTCGTAGGTCGTCTCATGGTCCATAATTTTCCGAATTATCACAATGTTACGGTCAATCTCAAAAGACGAGGGTGGAAATAAAATAAACAAAATAAAGTTTGCTGCCGAACAATGGCTTAATGCCAGCTGAACGGAGTGTGGAACGCTGTAAGTGTAGTCCACCAATCAGCATTCCCCGCCCCCCAAGAATTCCGTGTAATCTGAAAAGTACCACCTGCCTACCAGGATCTTTTTCTGGGAAAGTTTGGGGGCGAGGGAAAGTTTTTTTACCTGGGTAATTTAGATGGAAATGCATCAGGGTTTTTCAAAGTTCCTGGTAATGCTCAAAGTTCCTGGAAAAGTTCCTGCAGTGGAAAAGGGCCTATTATCTGGCATCTGCCCTGTGGCAAGACCAGTTTGTTTTGAAATTCTGATGAATCCCAATACTCATATGTACACCAACAGCTCTTGTGTGCTCGTCTGGAGGCCATGAGCTTGTGAAATCCTGCTGTGGCTGAAACTTTTCCCTTTTTAACTCGCAGTGTGAGTGCATATCGATCCCCAAAGTGACCGAATGGGATTTTAGGTCAACAAAGCTAAGTCAAAAAGAAATATCATCTGTTATGAAATCTCTACCCTTTTGGCTGCAAGAACATCATCCCTGATACAATTTATATTCCCATTTTTTAACATGGATGGTGTACCGGGGACCTGGCTGAATTTACAAGCACAGCTGGACATTTGCTTTGCATTATTCCTTTCCTTTGTGCATGAAAATCATGCACGGCATCATGGCCACCATCATCTAGGACAGAAAGAACTAGGGAGGAAGTATTTGAGTTGGTGTTTCCCTTGTCATATTTTAGATGCCTGCCTTCCATAGCATTGGTTACTTTTTTCTTCTTCTGTGGTTTTCGGTCCATTTTGTTGTGTGACACCAGTGCCTCAGTGATCCTAATGAACAAAATATGAGCATGTCGTCAAGTCTTATTTTCAATCCAGGGCTGAATTTCCCATGTGTATTTTGCAATGAGAGCAGAACTAACTTAAAAAAGACACCGATGCAGGATGACTTTTTATCAAACAGCAAGAGAAAAATGTCATCAAACTCGCAGACTCTGTGTCTGCGGCCTTGGATAACCAGTCTTCATCGGTAAATCTAATATTAACTCCAGTTGTATAAGCCCTTTACCTATAAAAACTGGCGACTCTGATACCGTAAGCATATCTTTTTAATTTAATTGTATGATAAATTCCAATCTAATTATGGGAAAACCAGGAAAGAAAATGTCATCTCAGAAATAGGTTAACAACCTCATAATGTGTGTTTTATTGTATCCTTCTGATTACAACCTTTGCAACTGTAACAGGTATTAGTCCTGTCTTGTTATTTAACCACTGTTGATGTCGATCACTACTTTTAATCACCAATTTATCACATAAAAGGCAGCAGAAGTACAGCTTGCTCTGTGTTCTGTGTTGACTTTCAGTGCATCTACATAGTGATGTGATTTGGCTGCAAGTAAGAGGTACAGTTGTCAGTTAAATGGAGGAAATGAGTGCTGTATCAATGGTGCATATTGATGAGAAAAGCAAGTAGATAGGCCCTTGTGTGTCCATGCCAGCATCATGACTTTTGTTTTTTTCAGTAAACTTGAATCTGGAGGCTTCCTGTACACTCGCTGGGGATAACAAGCAGTCCGTTGTGTGTGTCTGAGTGCGTGAATGTGTGTTTGTGTGTCTTTGTGATGGTGGAAGTGGAGGGTTGAGGATGGCCCTGATGAGGAGACTGTGACCAGGTGTCATGTGATGGGTGGAAGTGAACACAATGGCCACTTGAAGACGAAAGTAAACAACATTAACCCTTGTTGGTATCTTCTTCTGCGTCCAGTTGCTGTGGTCACCACCTCCCCCACAGTCACACATGCCTACAGGCCGTGGGATGACTGACCACTTCACTCTGTCACTACAAAAGCAGACATCTTTTTAAGACAACATTTAAAGGGTTAATATGGTAAATGGTAAATGGACTGCACTTATATAGCGCTTTCCCACACCTGTATGTAAGGTTTGTGTGTGGTTGATCATGTGCTTTTGTGAAGTTAGTGTTGGAATCTGTGCTGTGCTGATTATTTATTGACGTTACCTAACTCAGTGTCTAAACTAATGACTGTTTTCATCACCTATAGTATATCAATGATAACTGCCTCTATAGTGTTTCATGTAGATGACTTGTTTATTTTTTCTGAGAAAAGACTTCTTCAATAATTACATTTATATGGCCATTTTCCTCTTATGTCATGCTTATGTAAAGACATGACTATAGATAACATTTATTACCCCCTATGGGGAACTCTTGCTGTACTGCTTTATTCACGGTGTACAAATGCAGGGAATTAACAAACTGTTTTCAGTTCAGTGCTTCCACATGTGTTTATCCTCTATTTAGTCAGGAAAGTCCCACTGTGATTCAAATAATAGCTAGCTATCAATCCCAAAGTAGGATTTTGTGGTTTAAATACAGATATTTATTTATTGAATCATAGAAGGCATGAATGGGGGTTGAATCCATGGTCTTTAGTTTACGAGACCAACACCTTACCGCTTGGCATCATGCCTACCTTTGAAACCCCTAATAATAATACTAATATCGTGACTACTATTACTACTACTAAAAATTATAACAA
>JAPQRQ010000002.1:28381659-28394810 GCA_037367365.1 Apogon talboti
TATCTCTCTATCTATCTATCTATCTATCTATCTATCTATATATCTATATATATATATATAGTTTAATCATCACAGAACAGAAGTTAACAAAGTGATAAAGGATAATAGTAGTTGTAGTCATAACAACGATATACAAGCAATATAAGTATGAAAGTGATAAGTAATAATAATAATAATAATAATAATAATAATAATACACAGTGGTGAGAGAACTCGGTTAAAAAACAGCAGGAAAACAAACACTGCACACTGGAATAAACAATAAATAACACTGCACCACAGAATTGCACAGTCCCTCTGAGCTGAGACAGAACAGATGTCCAATGTTCTATTTCCCACTCATGATGTCCTCCGCATCTTCTCTCCTCCTGCTACCCCTCCTCACTTGTCTCACAAAATATTTTTCTTCCCTTCAGATCTTATCAGCTAGTGTTATTTGTCAGTTTACATGGATCAGATGTTAAATATCAGAGGTTGTCTGATTGTCATAGAACTGAGTCAGTCCTAACGACATGTCCTGGGTCTATCCCACCTTTGGCTCTGCGGTGACCATCTGGAGGAATAAGTGGTTTGGAAGATGAGTGACTGAATGAAGGATCTCAGCCACTTCTCAATACTGGACTCCTCTCATTTTCAGAGATCCCAAAACTGTGGTGTATTCCCACCTACACATCAACAACTTCTCTTTTTCATTAGTTAAATAGATGAAAGGTTTAAAGTTGGTTGTAATTTGACTGTTGGCATCTGTTGGTGGTTAGATTACATATTAAAAATTTCCTCTTACCATTTTCAGTTCTCTCTTATCTACAAATTAAAATGCAAAACAATTTCAGACTCCTTAATTCATCTGCTCAAAGACAGATCTGGGTTTGTCTTTGAAACCTGCCCTATACCGTCCACCATCATCCATCAGTCCTGCTGGCAGATGGTTGGAAAAATGGAATGGTCATATGACCTTTGTTGTGGAGCTAATGACCCAACTATCAGCACATACACGGGGCAGTGCATTTGAAGAATGTAAACATACATCGGCCAGGGAGGCTTCAATAGATGTTATCAGATAACCTCATGGGAAATGTAGAGTAAAGCATTTAGGAAGTCTGACATACACCAATGACTGCTTAAACAGATCAAATACAGTAAATTGAGTACACTCCAGCATGTATTAATGTATAATCTGCCCCAGTTTACCAAAAATTTATGAAATGCAGAAGATAGAGTAACTTTGACACGTAAAAATCAACCCCCCATTAACTAAAGGCATGTAAAGTGCCTTTAAGATCCCTCCACAGATGTCATGCATTACGAAGAATTTAAGAAAAAAATGTTTTTGCTGCATTATGGAGCCACCGATGATAAACATCCTCACTGACAGTAGATCACCTGTGAAGGTACTGAGTGCACATGGTGACCATATGCTCCAAATCTGACACAGTTCTCCGGCCTAGAAAAACAATCCAAACCTTTTTAAAAGAAGTCAAACTATGCTGATGCCATATCTGTGAAGGAACACGGAACCTGAGTAACTGCACTAATAAGAAATCAAATGCCTTATATGATTTTCTGCATTTCCTCTGTGCAGCTGCACCGTTATTAATGTCCTCCTTGGAAAGGAATTAGGGTGAATTTAGTGGGGACTTTCCTTATTTCCTATTCAGCCAAAGCAGACAGCGTTATATCTCCCATGAGGTATACTTTCACTGTCCCAACTCTAAGATCGCCCTGCTTGGCTGACTGAAACAAACATCTTTTTGTGCAAATGTTCGAGGGAGCGGATCATGTGCTGATATTATCTGTTTATGAAACGCTAATACAGTGGCCTTCTATGTTCTAATCATCAGGGTTGGTCTCAGCAGATTTTCCTTTTGTATTATTGTGTGTTTCTATTACAATTAACCTGGAAACTAAACTTATGTCCAAACATCATGGAATATAGAAACTTTCCTTTTCCTGAGAGTACAACATGTTTATTTAGTTAAGTTCATACTGGACATCAGTGTGTAATGTACATTTTGCATTAATTTACTGCAACTTATTGTTTTCTTGTAAGTGACCAAACGCATGTATATAGGTAAGGATGGAGCAAAGCTGCAAGAATGAACAATATTTGTGATGGTACGACACCCAGTGGACAGAATGAGAACAGCTAGTGGAGAAAGTGGGAAACAAGTGATCATACTAAATGAAAAACAAAATGAAATGATTTATTCTATGAATGACCATGGTTGACATGAAATACAGTTTGCATAATACAGCAGGATATGTACACATATGTAAGGTATGTAAGTTCAGTTCTGTAGTCATCTTTGTGCACTAAGAACTGATCAGATTTCCTCTCAGTTCACTGTTGGTTACATGGATCAATTTCTATCACTAGGTTAAATGCAAAAATTTTATTACTCTATACATGTAATACACATTGATAAATATAATAATGACAACTAGAACAATACACCTTCTTTTTGTCACTGAGTGTCACTGTGGTCTGAATTGTCAGTTTGTCCCAGTTGGTTGTTAGTTAATAATAAATTTTTTTTTTTACTCCATTCAACCCTAATTCCGAGATTCCCTGAAACCCTAATTCTAAGGATGTATTTCTATACGAGGGTTACATTTAGATTAGATTGGATTGGATTGGATTAGATTAGATTAGATAGAACTTTATTGATCCCTTGGGCAGAGCCCTCAGGAAATTAAGAAGGAAATTTAGGGTCATAACAGAAGAAATATGAGTCTATAATGTATGTTTTAGACTTCAGTTCTTCTTGTTTTTGTGTTCAACACATGGCTGAAACAGCTACAGCCTAAACTACATTCTTACATAACTCTAACCCTAATCTTAAAATGGTTTGCTGGTTGTCTGGTGGATGTTGATTGTTACCTTTGTCAGTGTCTGTTGGCCTGGGTCTTGCCAAAATGAAGGGGAACTATACAATTCCAACCTCATACGTGTGAACAATACTACCATGTGCTTAATGCAGAGCCCTTTCTGATGAATTCTCTAAAATGCAGTGGTATAACAGTGGTTTTGTTACATAAAAAGACAAATACATACTGTATATTTGATATATCTATTATAGAACACACACATTCATTATCAGATCTATACACTGTGTATTTTTATGTCTTATTTTAACTGATTAAGATATGTTGCAACTATGATGATATAATTATTGGCACTAGACGATGCAGGACATCACTATTGTATATACTGCACTCATTTTAACCCTTAAAAGACCTAGCAGCTGCCGGTGACATAAGCATCTACTGATCTTAAATGTCTAATAACTTCTGAACCACTAATCCTATCAATACAAAAAAAAAAAAGATAAAATGTAGCTTGTCTCCTTTTCATCAGCATCAGATATGACTCATTTGGATATTCAGAGGCTCTGTGGTGAATATGGAAACAATGCCACCTCATCTAACATTAATTCACCAGCAAATCTCCTGTAGTTTGAGAAATGACAGTGGCTGTAGATGCTTGTATTTTTCATCACTCCGAAAGTTAGATATAAATAAAAAGTTAAATGGATGCTGCTACCAAAACAGTTCTAGGTCTTTAAGGGTTAACAAGTCTCACATGAAAATCTCTCCAGAGGAATGTGGTGTTTCAGTCCTAAATACTGTTCTAGGACTGAAACTGAAACACTCTGATTGTTCATTGTACCAGGCCTGTTTACTCCTGGTTTTCAGTTCTGTTCCAAATAGGCTGTTTCAGAGTCTGTTGTTTTAAATGTAAAGCAGCTGCTGCTGACCACGCCCCTTTCTCATCATCACCACAGATACCATCATGTTGACGCCCTGCCATCTGTCCAAGAGTATCTAGCTGCAGAAGCTGGAGAGTAGAGCTCCACACCTCCACTTCCGCTCACAACACATGACCTCCAATTACGGTTTGGGTTAGTGTTGGGGTTAGGGTTAGGCTTAGGGTGACGTTTCTCCGGGAGTGGAGCTCACGTAAGTGGAGTTGCACTTTCTCCAGCTTTCTGCAGCTAGAATCATCTTGGATGGACACCGAAAAATGGAGACCACGATAATGCACAAAAGTGAACCCAAAAAGTCCCGATGGCCCCCTGGTGGTAACTGCAGTACAAGCTCCCATATTATTCAAAGACACGTCCAACACATTTTTCTCAAAATTGATTCCAGACAATTTGAACAGGTGATCAGATGATCATCTTCCATCTTTCTCTACTGTAGAGTGACACAAACAACATGGCAGCTCTCATAATGGCAGGATTTTGACTTCATTTTTACACAAAAGGAGAAACCATTGTAGGAGCAGAATCCCAAACAGGCCCAGATATCTAAAACAAATGGGCTGTATATTTCTCTAAATGAGCATTTTGATAATTTAATATTATTATTAAGCGCCAAGACTTGTGTTATATGAAAAAAATTAAATAAAAGCCTTATTTATCACAATGTTTGCCCTTAACTTTGACAACAGCACAATAGGCACCCTTTATAATAATAAATATAGTACTTATACATTTCCTACAACATCCATGTAAATTTTTTCTCTATTCAGAGACGTTTGTTTGTTGTGCAGAAATTAACTGGCTGCTAGTTACTGGTTGTCCAATAGCCTTCAACTTGGCTTTTCGGCTTTTTTTGCTTCCTATCTTGGAATGGCGCAGGGACGACATGCGGCTGCGGAAACCCTCCCCAGAGAAGAAGTAAAGCAGAGGGTCAAAGCAGGAGTTAGCAGCAGCAAGACATAGCGTCACCACCACAGACTTCTGCATGGCGATCTTCTCTTCACAGGTGCTGTCGGTCCGAGACAAAAACGTCAGGTGGACGGTGCGTTGGATGTGGTAGGGCATGAAGCTGATGAGGAAGGTGAGCAGGACGATGATGATCATGCGGATGGCTCTGGTGTCGGTGCCCCGCTGGCGTCTGAGGGTCTGGGAGCGCGACAGGAGGGTACGGACGATGCCGGCGTAGCAGACTAAGATGACCAGGAAGGGGATGACGAAGCCGATCACTAGGGACAGATAGTTCAGTGCCACTAGTTTCTTCACGCTGCGACCTCCCCTTGGAGGCTCGAAACACTTGGTTTTATTGGTGATGGGGTCGAAATGCTGCCCAGACATGAGGAAGGGTGAGGATGAGATACAGATGAACACCCAGACTGCAACACACACCAGGCGCGCCCGGCCCTCCGTCACCAGCCGCATGTTCTGCACTGGGAAGACTATGGCCAAGAAACGCGTGACGGACATGACAGCCATGAAATAAATACTACAGTAGAGGTTTACATAGAGGGCATAGGAGCTGATGCGGCAGAGGAAGTCTCCCTGGTTCCACTGGCCCTTGTTGACATAGTACAGAACCCGTAGAGGCAGCGTACTCACACACAGAATATCAGACACGGCCAAGTTCAGCATGTAGATGTGGAAGGGTGAGGTCTGGCTGTACGTTTTGATCAGCACCACCAGGGCAAAGCCGTTACCGACCAGGCCCAGCACAGTGATGAGGGAGTAGGCTGTGGAGTAGACCTGGTTACGGAAGTCATCGATGGACGGACATGTGGCGTTGTATGTCAGGTTGAGTTGCTCCATTTCTTGGGTGTGCAGCCAAACTGCAGAGGCCGAGAGAAGGACAAAAGTAGAAGGAAAAAAATAACATTATGAGTGTGTGCAGGAGAAGCACGACGGTCAAACCGAAAAAAGGAGAGAGGAAAAAAAAGCTGCAGTGTGTATGACAACAGTGATGTGGTTGATTGTTTCAGAGATATTTTTTTTTTGGTTTGTTTGTTGCAGTAGAAAGAATCAAAAGATCAGAGGTTTCCAATATTCAGCGGGTTTCAGTCTATAAAAGAGGTCAATGAGTAAATGAGAAAGACTTCAACTGCAGTTTCCACGATAGAAAAAAAGCCCCGATATCATGAAGATGTGTGTGAAGAAGTTAGATGAAAGAGGTGATAGCAGAGCTCGCTAAGGGTTTAATTCTCACCTTATCTCAGTGGATGAGTGATAGATGTTCAAGTGGCAGTGCCAGAGTAAAAGGCAAATGCAATCTATGCACTGTTTGTATTAGACTACGAGAGTAACTTTGAAAGTCAAATATAGGCACTGAAATAGAACTGATCAATTAAATCCATTGATTTGTTCATTCATTTAACATTCATTCCATTTACTCATTAATTTGCATCAACATTTTTTTTAATATTTTGCATGAATGCACTGTATAAAATCATTCTTAAGAAAACATTGCTTTAAATACTGTAACCTTGTCAGAAGTTAGACATTTTAAAATAAAAATTGATTCATTCATTTATGCATTCTATGAATTATTCACACACGTTTTTCTCATGCAAAATAAACAAAGGGAAGCTGTTTTTGCCTTTTGTACAACAAACTTGAATAGTATCCTTTTCCATCTACATTACCTTCTATGCAAACTGAATTTTTCATTCTTTTTTTATTGAATGGTAACATTTTGTCATATATATTCTTGTTGCATGCCATTAATTGAATTCTTTGTCTATTTTATCTTTCCAGCAGTGACACATATCTGTTCTTGTAAACAAAGTATTCTCATAGAGATAAAATCTGGAAGGACAAGTCGTCTTACCACTGAGTTCTTGTCCGGTGTGAGAAATGTGCAGCTCTTGGCTTGGTCTTCACCTCTGGTTGATAGAAATGACAGCAGCTCTGAGTGTATCTTGTCCGACTCTGCTCCGTGTGCCAGATGTCGCCCAGCAGTGGGAGGACGCTGCAGCAGGTAACTGCCTTGCAGACTAGGAAGTGTTTGACAGACAGACTAAGTCTTCCTCTTCACTAAGACATCAAGTCCTGTGACATCATGAGTATGCAGATGCACTACCGTGGAAATATAAGCAGACTGAAAAAAAGAAAGTGCACTGACAGTGAAAGTCCTGCATGTGGAATGCTGTTCCTCTGGTTGTTATTTAAGCTGTTGCATCAAAAATTCACTTGTAGACACTTACAGTTTGTCTTGACACTCATCTTGAGAGTTTCCTCTGAAATGCTTTTAACGAAGGGCTTCTGATGAATCATTTTATTTGTGATTCACTTTAATGCATTTTCTTGTCAGACCAGTTCTGCAGTATATGCTTACTGGAACTTCAGAAGTTAATGTCAACAGTTTGTTTTCATGTTTTGAAGGGGAGGCCCATAATTTAGTTGGACTGGTGTTGAGTTATTTTATCCACATTAAGGAACTAGCTTTATAAATATGCTGTGTAATGTGAGATCAGATAAGGTGATGAAGAACCATCCCTCTTGGTGTTAGATGAAGGAGGACTTTTGTTTATGTCATAGCATTTCCTTTGTAATGTTACTAATGACTGTGGTTAACAGCTAGTAAATGTAGTGCGGATACTGCAGTGGAAATGGGCAGACTCATTTTCACATTTGAAAGGCCTTTGTGCTGGAAGAGCAGGATAATTCATCTTTAACTCATTTAGCGGTTGGACATGAGCAGAGCCAAACCAAGCTTCCACACTGGAGCCATCTGTATGAAGAAAAGCAACTCTATATGATCAGAGGGAGATGACTCTATTAGCCTGATGGTGCATTAAGTGGACTGAGTAATTGCAGTGGCAGAAAGTTGCATTAAGGGTTTTGACCCTTGTGAGTGAAAGTTTGTTCCCTGGAGTGGTAGGTTGAAGCCTGGAGTCACGATGATTTTAATTCATTCTATACTTTTACATAAGGGCACAGAACTTCATTTTAACTGACCTTCACTGTTTTCCACAGCAGTACTTTAACACATCCTTGGCCCATGTCCTACTCTTCTTATTGCTTCTTAATGCTTATGATGTATATTTCTTTAATTATCATATTGATAATATTTAGTGTAGTGCATGCTGTTCTAATTTTGTGTCTTACTAGAGCAGTGGTTCCCAAAGTGTGGGGCGCGCACATATGTATATATATTTGTATTTTTTTTCCCTGTTGTATTGATAATTTCTTTCCTGCGACTTTTTATTATACATGAATGGAACGACTGTTACACCCAATAATTTCCCCCTGGGATTAATAAAGTATTGGGATTCTGATTCTACCAAGTTCCATGTTCATCCGTGCAGTACTCTGTATGCTGTATGTGCTGATAGAAGAAAACAAACACAAGTGATTATGTAACCTTCATGCCAGAGATAATTATAGCTGTAAATGAACAGAACTGCCAGTCTTAGACACTACCTGCCTGTGGCATGTAAGATGCCAAATGGCAGCAAGTTTTACAGAGCAGTTTTACATCGCTTCTTTGTGGATCATAATTGCAGTGATCTACTAAATTCAATAATGTATGTGGGAAGTTGAAACGCTTCCAGTAATAACGCTGAGTGCATCAGCCCGGATGTTTGTAGTGTACACTATGACTGACCAGTTATTGTGGAAACATATATAATCATATAATCATATATCAGTTACAAGATTGACTTGTCTTGGTCAGAAACACAGACACAGCAATATTTTAGGTTTTTTTTTGTGTCTTTTTTAAGAAAACTTTAAAATAAACTTAAACTACAAAAAAAGCTGCTTACGAAAACATCCAAAAAGTATATGAACAGGGGTTTCCTTATAGTTTTAGATTCATAGTGTATAATTCAATTTTTTTTTTTTGTAATTTTTCTGTTTTATTTGGTCTTTTACCTCATTTTTTCCTTATGTCACAGTCTGCTCCTGTTTGGCCGCAGACCCCTCCCTCTACTCATCAGGACCTCATTCAGGACTAATTTTTCCCACCTGTCTTGCGCTGCACGGCTGCAGCGCCTCTTCGTTAGGCCACTATAGCAGCGCTGGATTATAGCAGCGCTGGATTATTGTCTCCCATTCCTTGCCATAACCCGGACAATTCATTCACCAGGACTCTGACACCACCTCCCCCCAGGTTTTCTGTTCATTTCTGTTTATTCTGTTAATAAATCTGTTTTCTCCCTTCTACACCATGCATTTGAGTTCCCTTGTTTCACACCATCATGACACTTTATTACATTTGTCATATGTATATACAATGACTTTGAGCTCATTCTCACTCCCAAATGCTCACATTACTATCACTGACATCTCTGCTTTATTTTTAATGTCTAAGGTATCCTGAAATGTAGGGGACCTGGTAGAAATCAATGTAATTCCTCAGGGAAGTGACGTGGGTCAGGAAATGCTATTAAGTATGTATGTCACATTTTCCTTAAAGGACGTGTATATATAGTATTTCTAATTTAATATGAAATAAAAGATGATGTAAGAGTAGAAACACAGGGTTTAGAATGAAGATTTATAATCTGATGTCAAAGTTGTTTTTTTCGTCTTCGTCTTCTCCCGCTTATTCGGGTCCGGGTCACGGGGGCAGCAGCCTCAAAGTTGTTTATTTATTTATTTTATTTTATTTAACCTTTATTAATCCAGACAAGACAGATTAAGAAAACATCCTTATTTACAACCGTGGCCTGGTCAAAGGCACGCTTTCTGAGGAAGAGGGAAACTAAAAACTAAAAAAACAAGATCAAGATTAAACAAATGGCAATCAAAACACTAGAATAAGTCAACATATTAATAAAATATTTGCAAAGACAAGGCTAAAGTACATATATAAAACAGCAAGAGTAACAGGACAGGCTGGCAGCAGCATTGTTCTTTAAAATGATCAGAGCTTTAAAAACTGCCTTGGAGTTGAGAAAGTCCAGCCTTAGACCATCAGCAGAATCCAGTTTTAATGGTATGTCACTGTATTATGTTGCAGAGATATGAATTGAATGCATCCACTATAAGGTATACCTTATGTTTTGTGTGATTATGTTGCTGAATTTTGTTGCTCCATGATTCCGACTAAACTGTAACTGTTCTGATGTTGCTAAAAACAGAGCCAAGCTAACAGAGCTATAATGTAAACTATCAGCAGAGGCAGGACATGATGATTATACGACACGTGTTGTTTATGAAGGAGAATGTGTGTAAACAATGAGTCTCACACATGATTCAGTGACTGATAAAGTCTGTGGAGACACAGCATTAATTCACTGGCGGTTCTTGTAACCATGAGTGCATTCTGGTTCAGCCTCCTCAGCTATTGATAGTTGGTAATATAAAACCATGTACAGTATAACCCAGGGTGACCATATTTTAATTTCCAAATAAGAGGACACTTGATACTTAAACAATCTTAATTTTAATATTGTAGTTGCAGAAGTGTTGGTATCTTTAACTACCGAAATGTCCTGTATATCACTGGAAAACGCAATATCTTTTCTTTCAACAGGTTTTGGAATATTTCTGATTGCACGAATAGCAACAGTTATGGTTATGGGAAGTTCACATGCGCTGATGTATCATTGATGAAAATTCGACATTTTCGCTAATTTATAAACCCTGCCCCGGTCAGGACGTGAAAAGAGGACATGTCCAGGCAAAAGAGGATGTTTGGTCACCCTAGTATAACCCCTTTACAAAACATTAAATAGACTTACAATAATGATCAGACATCACTTCTGACATCCATCCATCCATTTTCTGAACCACTTAGTCTTTGTGAATGACTGTTGTGGGGTTCCGGGCACCCATCCCAGAGGTATGTCGTATTTAGTTCATTTCTGCTTGAATTTGTTCACTTCCTGGTCAGGGGCATAATGAAATGAGTGTTTATGTGTCTCCAAACAGTTTTGAAGAACAGGTGACGTGTCTGTGGACGATTACAGATTCACCCTGGGTGGGTCATTTCTATACCCATGAGTGACACAGATGCATTCACAATTCCAGAATGAACACAGAGCACTTTGATGTTTTACACTGAGACTTTAATTTAATACATTATGAGGTAAAACCACACTGTGTTATTTAGCTGCAGAGGTAATGTAGGAGCTGGTCTGTGGTCAAGAGGTGACACTGGGAAACTGAAACTACCACTTGAATAACAAATGTTTGAGTCCTGTGATGTACATTAAGATTTCACTCTGGTTTTTGAAACAACAGAATCCAAACATTACAATTACAACCAAATGTTTATGACAATCTTTATCACTAAATAAAAATTTGTCTCTGCACATAAATTCATACCTGCTATGTTCATATTCTCTTTACTCCCCAGTCTTATTTAACACTCGCTCAAAATAAATTAAAATGTAGAGACATGTCTGAGGTGGTTTCATTCGTTTCTGCACAACTAAAGAGGTGATGACATGAGTAACTTGTTCTCTCTCAACCTCATCTTCACCAAAGTCAGCAGATCAAACACAGACAGATGAGGTTCGTTCAGTTGTGTCATGGTTATTTTGTGATATCACATATTTCATCTGTGAGGTATGAATGTCTGTTATTTACTGGATGCAGGCAAAAATTTAGATTTTTGAATTTTTGACAAATTTTTCAAATGTTAAAAAATTTGCCTTTACTTATAATTAGCCATATTTTGATGGCTTGTAACATGGAAATGGTTACAGATATCAATATAGTTCCTATTGAGCACTGATTTGAAGTGATATATGGACTTTCATTTCATTAGTTGAGTTCTCCTCCAGTGAAAGTACCACCCACTTCTATTAGGACACTGATCTCCTGCATCAAGACCACAGGACTCTTAACATAGAACCTGACAACCTTACTGTTGGAAAAATATAATGTTAGACTACTCTCATCCTAAGATTGTGTGTCTCACATGAACCATACGTCAGGACCATCTCTGTTCAAGGCTACCCGATTGGGCTGCAGGCTGCTCGGCGAAAGCCGCATGCACTGATCAGGTCAGGACGACACTCTAACAACCATGGTGTCATCTTGTCTCGGAGTTATCTATGGTTTCCGGCCTGGACAGCGCCTGCGTTGGCTATGCCTCTGGAAGAAGCCTAAACATCACCCCCGCCCTGCTGCATGGAGGGTGCTCACCCTCATGACAGTAAAGGAGGGGCATGAACTCTGACGTACATCATATCATTGTGAGACGCAAAACTGATTGTGTAACCTATAAGAACCTGAGCTTTCGAATGGCTGTCAGTCAACTGCTGTGGCATCTTGCTGTATGAACTTGACTCCTTGCTGCAAGTAAAGTTTTTGTTTCAGAACCCAACGACCCTGCCTCATCTCTCTGAACTTTTCTAACACTTACAAATTCAACTTGTTATTGATTCTTGATAGAACATGCCTATTTTTTTTTACTATAGGAAAGTTGCTAATGTTTCTCACACAATTTCAAGTTAACTGTTAAAAAATGTCGGTTGTTTTATGTAACTGTAAAATGATAAATCACAGAAGTGGCATGTGAATCAGACATTATTAATACTTGGGTGGTCTGATGTTCTTTTTTTCCCCCATCTCTACTGGTGGTACCCCACAGACTAGGATGTTTATGTAGGTCAGTTTATCTGTGAAGTGTCGTCTCAGCAGTTTGGCGGTGGCGTGTTTCAGAAAGCAGAGTTCAGTGACTTATAAAACTTTTATTGTGCAGTTCCCCCTTCCTGTTGTACACAGCATACGTCAAAACCTGATGTAAAGATATTCACCGCACAGACATCCTGCTTGGTTCAACTAAGTCTCAACAATGGTAACCGTGACACTATATACTGTATATGTTATCAAAAACCTGAATAAAGACAAACCTCAATCTTAATAAACAGAAGAGGCTTTTATAGCGAATTGCAGTTTTTGGAAAACAAAGCTTTTACTGCCACATGTTTTTTGGCTTAGATGTGGTTTTTGAGTTTCATGTTAACGTTCAACCGGAAGCTTGTGAGTGAACAACAATTCTGTGAATTTAAATAAAAGTACATCTTATTTATTACCTGTTATTGTCTATTAGGGAACTAAGTAAGACACATTTTACTTGTACACAACTATCATTCAATCATTGTTTTTGTTCCATCAGTACATTGTTCACTTCCAACGGTTATATGGATGAACAACACAAATGAAGGAATCATGCTGCTAGATGGGTATAATATCTGTAATATAGACTCAGTGTACACATATTTTTACATGAAGTAGCAACAGTAAAAGTAAATGAATACAATTTTTTTTAAAAAGTACACAATTAAAAAAAAATATTTTCAATTAATGTGTATGGATCGGCAAAAATATTGGTACACACTGAATTCAGGTGTTTTACTGCTACACTGGTCTACAAGTAAAATGCTTCCAGAATAAAAGTAGTGAAATTTTACCACGTGTGAGTCACTGATAAAGAAA
>JAPQRQ010000002.1:28398075-28418545 GCA_037367365.1 Apogon talboti
ATGATCAGCTCATCTCCAAGCTCTGCAGAAGCCTGATAACGACATAATGGCATTCAGGTGTGTTGGAAGAGGGAAATGTCTAAAACCTGCAGGGACACCAGCCCTCGAGGACCAGGATTGCCCACCCCTGCCATAGACACATTAACAGTGTTATTTACTTCCATGTATCTTGATTGCTTAAGACATAAAGTGCAGGTACAGATGGAGGTGGGGCTTAATGTCTCTCACCTTAATCGGTGCCTATAAGACTGAAAAATGTAGTGATAGCTTGCTCATCTGCCTGGGCCTTTGCCTACTTAAATAGCACTGTAGCGTGGTCATGAATCAGTAGAGAGGTATGAAGAGAATGTGCGAGTGATAACTTGTGCATGTTGGCATATTCCAATGCCAGAGTGAGACATGTTGCAATTTTTGACACAGTTCCAACTTCCAAAGTGCTTTCTGTTACTCTGAATTGTCTTCTTGGAGCATTACTTAGCCCACTTTCATGTTGTGAACTCTGCAGGTTACATCAAATATCCAAGTCAGTCTTGGAGGTCAGCTCCTGGTTCTGGCCTGGTTGGGCCTCAGTTGGGGTCCTGTCAACCTCCAGACTGTGGCTGCGTCGCTTCCTGCTGCTGAAGCTGGTGACAGTGCTGCTGCTCCCCCACAGAGCAGGACTCCCCCTGCTGGTGGGCTGTATGTTCAGCCTCCGGGCCCTGTTGCTGCTCCGCTCCCCTCACATCTCCACCAAGCCGTCCACGGTGTTCCTGTGTCAGCTGGCCCTAACAGACGTTCTCCTGCCGCTGCACTGGGCTCTTCAACTGGGAGAGAAACTAACCTGTTGGATTCAGGCGGATTTGGAGGTGGACTTGGGCCTTATGCAGGAGTCGGTTTGGTATAAGGAGGCTGTGAGCGTACTGGGTCAGCAGCTGCTAGATGCCCACCACCTGGCCTCTCTGCTCCTGCTGGGGCTGCTGGGCCTGGAGGCCACACTGGTCTCACGCTGGCCCCTGCAGACTCGGACCATCAGGACCTCCCACTGGGCTCAGCTCAGCTGCAGCCTGGTCTGGGTGTTGGTGCTGTTAGAGCTCCTACTCATGTTCTCATCAAAGCTCCTGCAGGACTCCAGACCACAGATGTACTCCATAAACCTGCAGAATCCTCAAAGTTCCCCTTATGGTCTGGTGGATCCAGCTTCACTCACTGCCTTCTCCTTCTGCCCGAGGAGGATACTATGGCTTATGAATGTATGGCTCCATTACAATGTGATTTATAGAAAACCTCCAAAGAGAAAGAGTTCCTTTCATTAAAATACTGTAAATGAACATGAACATGAATATGACGACCTCAATTGTATATAATGAACTGTGTGAATATAACTTTATTAATTTAAATAATTAAAGCTGTGGTGAATGTTCAGAGCAGACAGTTCTACATGGGACTCAGAAACTGTTTCAGGAAAAACATCATCAAGATGAGAACAGACTGGCTTCACTTTACTTCAGTATCATTTACTTCATCATTTTGAGCTATAGCATTCAAACTTTTATGTAAAATACCCATATTTGTCTACTACAAATCACACCAATTCAGAGGTTCTGCATAAATATCACAGACCTCATAGAACCAGCGTTAAATATATGTTGCTTTGTGACAATAGACCATAAAGCCAGTATTCTACAAACAGATAAAAGAAGCAAAAACACAGCACAATGCAATGTAGTCCAAAAAGAGATTTACTGACATAAAAAAATCGACTATTTGGTAGAACAATACATACAAAAAACCATAATTGGATTAGATAGCAAAAACAAAACAGAATAATGATAACAATGTGATTTTTGATGGAGTCTGTACAAAACAACCATGTTCCATTACATCTGCAGAAAGTGATTTGTGCTCTGAAACATCTCTGTAGAACCACAATGCTCCATTAATAATGGTATGTTACAGCATATTTTTATTTATTTATTTATTTTTATCAGAAAATGTCACCACATTGAAATTTATAATAATATATTTTGATTAACTGTTCAGCCCTGAAACACATATGGGTCTAAGTGTGAAAAATTTAAATCAAGCATGTGGCTCTATTTGTATGTAAAGTCAGGGCTGTAACAGGTTTTACAGATGTCTTAAAACCCACCCACCCTGTCAGCTGATGTATTAGCAGTGGTTTGGAAACGTACATCACATTTTACCCACATGCATGTGCTCTGATAGACTAGAGTGATTTTGTCTATTTTTCTATTTTTTCTATTTATGTATTTATTTTTGATAGGATTTTCGTTTCCAGTGTATAACTGTTTATATTGTATTTTCAAATCTATTTGTTTATTTACTATATAAACTAATTATATATTTACTTCATGTTGTTATTTTTGTTTGTGTGTGGGGTGATATGGAGATTTTTCTGAAAAATGACTGTAACTCTGAGGTACAGTCATGGGAATTCTCTCACCAATCAGCACAAAGGAGAAAAGAATCTGCCTGTGAGATCAATTAGGAGATAATGATCATCAACAGCGAAATGATCGTATATGTCCTTTCTTATCTGTGGAACTAAAGCTGTTACATACTCTCCCTATGGTACAACCCTACCCTGTTTCCCCTACATGAACATGGTGGGTGTCTAAATATTTTCTCAGTTTACATTTGAGATGCTTTGAAAGTAAACTCACATTGCATTTGTACAGAAGGAGATAATTATCTGTTTTATTTTGTAAGCACGGCCCCATCCTGTTGTCTGTCAGACTGTTTGATCTGGATGACAGTCCAGGAAAAGATGTTAAAGCAAAGAGGACTTTAATATTAATGTAATAGACACTAATGAACGAATGTTTGTGGTATTAAATGGAACAGACAACATCTTAAAACAGAATTTGATGTAACGCTGATACTCATACTCATCCTCTGTTTATGGAGTCCACACTTGTGCATTCATCTCTGCATATGTTTTTCTGTAGGGCATAATGTGTGTCTTGCTGAGATGGTTCAGTAGAGTGAAAAAACATTTTTCCCTAATTAATGGAAATTACTCAAGCATAATTCATTTAATGTCTGCCTTCCACCCATTTGATACTACACAGAATACACACATTTACGCACAAAGTGGAAAAACTTATTTGTGCTCGTAAAAGTCAAACATGGGTCAAGCTCTGCACCACACACTAACTAATGTACCTCTGTTATCTGCACCAATGAGTGTTACATAAACTTATCACTGAGGATGTGAAACATCACGGCTGAACATCCGGTGAGTAAACAGTTTTTGAGACTTAGCAGTGACGCAGACACTTCAGATCCTGGATGAGAAATGTGCAGTCAGGGTCCGCTGATAAGACAAATACATGCATGAGTATTTCCATGGAATCGTGTTTGAAAGCAGGGGTGTCAGGGGCCACATCCTCCCAATATGATCTGAAGTAGGCTGGTCCAGTAAAATAATAACATAATAATATAGAAATAATATCAACTCCAAAGTTTTCTCTATGTTTCAGAGTGAAAAAAGTAAAATTCATCTTCTGAATCGCTTTAGAGGGTGGCGGGGGTGCTGAAGCCTATCCCAGCTACTTATGGACGAAGTTCATCGCAGGGCCAACAAGTAGAGCCAAAAAAACCAATCACTCTCACATTCATACCTCTGGGCAATTTAGATTAACCAATTAACCTATGAGTGCTTGTCTTTGGATGGTAGGAGGAAGCCGGAGTACCTGGAGAAAACAGGCAAACTCCACACAGAAAGGTCCCCTGTATTGGAATCAAACCCAGGACCCTCCTGCTGTGAGGCAACAGTGCCATCCACTGCACCACCAAAATTGCATTATAAAAATGTTTCTCCTTTAAAAAAAATGTGAATGACATGAACAACCATGAAAAAACTGAAATTTATGAAGAAAAATAAATGCAATTCTAACAATAGTATACTTCAGATTCTCATTTACACAGGCACATTAAAACTTACCGATCACAGTGGACAAATTACAGATACACAAAACATTCAGTAACAGGCAGAATATTGGTAAAATTCCACATACTTCTCTGAAGACATTTCCTGCTGTTCATATTTGTTCAGGTTATTCACATTTCTTGTGAAAGGATAATGTAAATGTAAACATTTACATGTAATTTTACATTTTTTTATACTAAAACAAAGAGAAAAAAATGGAATTAGTTATTGTGATAGTAAATAAGTGATCCAGTCTATTTGGGCTGTATGTGGAGCTTGAACTGAAATGATGATGTTAATATTTTATGTGTAACTTTTGCATTTGATAAATTTATCCCACGAGCCGGATCGGAGCCTTTGGTGGGTGGATTTGGCCTGCGGGCCATATGTTTGACACCTGTGTTTTAATGTAATGGATCCACCTTGCCAATCAATGTAATGGATCCTCTTTGTATATCGTCTATTCCTGCTGGTACTTGGTGGATCCAGCAGGGGGAGGCACAGAGCTGGTCAGGAGTTTGGAGGAACCTCTAACACTGAGTTGATTAATATGGCTGTTTCAGTGTGTGTTTGTGTGCAGCTGCATCTTCAAGTGTTCCTGGAACTAATCAATTAGGACTGGGGGGAAAAAATGAAACAAGGGGGGGAGAAACAACACTACTGGTGGCAGTTTCCTTCCCATGATGCTCTCTGTTTGGCAGTGGCGCCCCTGCACAGTGTACTTTGGCACTGGGATCTGCTCATTGCAACTTGTAAACAATGTGGGAGGTCAGGCTTCGGTAAATAAAGACCCCCCCGGGGTTAATTTGTGCTCTATAGGCTTTCATAATCCCCCCAAATCAACAGCGACTTCCTGAATTGAAAGAACGCTGCCAGAGAGATTGATTTCATCCAAGGTTCAGTAGATCGGTGCACCCATGAGTGGGACAATTATTAACACCGTGGACAGTATGTCCTCCTCCTCACATGCACATCCACTGGACTGTGGGCTGATAGTGTGCAGAGGTAAATAAACCGGAGGCTTGTCAAAATAAAACTGCTCTTTACAGATAATGTTATGGAATCCAAAAGTCCTTGTTTCATCTATGGAAGTACTACATGACATACAGGGAAGTTGTTACACAAGTTGACAGAAGTAGTTTGATGATTACAAACACAGCCTTGTTTATATTTATGTGTATTACTTTGACATTTAGCTGTTGGGTCATAAAAAATATGACTATACTATGAAGAAAGCTGGACAGTCCTACAGACATACAACTTTCATCTATTAGATATTTTATTCTTCTTTACAATTTAATTCCACTAAATCTAAGAGGTGAATATTGTATGGGATACACCACTACTTTTTGTCTGACAGTTTTCATTACTTTTCAAATGAAGATATGACAGAGGTGATAATAAGCCTTTCAAATATAACTAATTGTTAAAGATGGAACCTCTCTGTCTTCTCATGTCTCACAAAAATCAATAAGTTGCTTGATTGACAGTTCAGACACATGATTCCATTTCAACAAATGTTCATATCATACAATATGTCACCAAAAGTCAAAGATGACAGAAGTAATCCCGAAACTGAAAATAGATTAGTGCATCACTACTTTTGTCTTTTTTCCATTAATCACATGATCAGACTCATTGGGTATTTCTGAGGACCCACACCAGTCATTTTACTTCAGTACTTTACTTTTGTGACCAGTGATCTCACTTAGGTTGTTTTTTTTGGGGGGGGGACACCAAACATCTGTCATCTATGTCCTAAGCAAAAGCTGAAAATAAAAATAGATTACTTTCCACACTTCCAAGGGAAATTAAGACCAAAATATCCTAAATATCCTAAAATTGGATGTCTGTGAATTGGCTTAACAGTCTGGTTTAGACCAGCTCTAAATGTAAAGTGTCATGAAATAACTTTTGCTTTGACGTAGCGCTATATAATTAAAATTTGATTGATTGATTGATTGATTGATTGATTGATTGAGAGTTTGTGCAGCAGGAACTCCACATCTCTGTATCTTGACTGCAGTTGACATCAATTGTTGTCTGAAAAGACCAGTGATTGGCCAGAATCTTCTGTCATGAGATAGAGTTTCTAAAGCCTCAAAACAGAGCTAAGAGGATATGCAGAAGTCTAGTTTCCCGTCAGACCTTGTGAAGAACAAAATGCTGAAAAATGAGTATTTATTGCTCAGTGATATTTAAATAAAATGGCTACTGATACTTTATATGAGGGGTGTCTAACTCATTTTAGTTCAGGGGCCACATACAGGCCAATTTGATCTCAAGTGGGCCAGACCAGTAAAATAATACTCCAAACTATTCTTTATGTTTTATGGTGAAATAAGTTACAAAATTAAATTAAAAGCTACAAAAGATACATTATGAAAAAGTTTATATCTACAAACTATTGTTTGAAAATATGAATAACATGAACAACTTGAAATTTCTTACAAAAATTAAGTGGAATTTTAACAATATTCTGCCTCAGTTTATCATTTACTTACGTGCATTACAACATACAGATCACAGTGGATCTACAAATACACAAAACATTTAGTAACAGGAAGATTATTGGTAAAATTCCACTTGTTTCTCTTAGGACATTTCAGGTTGTTAATATTTATTCAGGTTACTCACATTTTTCTGAAAAGATAGTTTTTAAATGTAAACATTTTCATCCAATTTACTTTTTTATGGTAAAACAAAAGAGAACATTTTGTACTTGTCATTATTTATAGGTTACAATGATAGTGTTTTACTGGTCTGACCCACTTAAGATTGAATTGGTCTGTATGTGTATCCTGAACTAAAATAATTAGGAAATCCTTGACTGTTACTATCTCAGTGTAATTTTTGCATTTCATAAATTCCTCCCAGGGGCCAGATTGGACAATTTGATTTTCCGGTTTTGGCCCGTGGGCCACATGTTTGACAACCATGCTTTATATAATGGATGTAAATTGCACCACTGATATGTATATAAAGTAAATTCAATGCCAGGGTTTGGGTTCTAATAAAATGAGTGTGAGGCCTTATTTTAACATGTATTAGACTTCACTAGAGTGGGAACATGTGATAGTTTCTGTGTTTGACATGAGGCTGAAACACAACTTAAACTACATTTGTTTTAACGTGGCTCAATTCTGTGAACCCTGAAATGGATGATGGATGTTAAGAGATTAAATAAATCCACTTAAGATAAGTGCGTTTGAATAAGAACTGATGAAATCTTTGACACCAGAGTTGTTACTGTACGTTCCCAAACACTTGGTACATTGGCCCATTATATCACAGAGACAAACAGTGACATAGTCCGGGGTCAGCGGGGTCAGGTTGTCTGCCGCGGCTCAGTCTGGAGAGCAGGCGCTCACTCATGGCTGCTCATGCCGCACCTATCAGTGCTGTGGGGTAAACAGCCCCTGCTGGTTCTCAGGCCGGGGCTGGAGGTTGTCTCTGTGGCCTCGGTCACAGCCAGCAGCATTGATCTGGATGAGCTGGTCTGGAATCAGGTCACAGAGCTCAACAGCGACACAGAGGGCCTGAGGTAAGCCCTGGATGTACACAAGTGCACACTTCAGACGCCTCAGAGTAGTCATGTTAATATCACTCCATAAAGCCCATAAAGCTTAAAGCTCCTGTGTTGTAGTGCCTCACTGCCTTTGTCTGGTGCTGTTGTCAGGGTAAAGGTATGTATGGCACGACGGGCTGTCCCTAAACCCTCCTGGAGCCGGTGAATGAGAGGATGGACGGAGGCAAGGGGAGGAAAGCAAAGGAAATACACTCATCATCACATTAAAGGAGGGCAGAACAGAGGGGTCAGAGAAGAGAGGAGACGGAGGGAAAGGAGGGATAGGGGTGGGGGGGTGCAGTAATAGGGTCTTTGTTCTGGTTGGTGTGACTCACAAAGCCTAGTCCTGGGCAGCACAGCTTAGTTACCGTTACCAAACACATAGAAACTGGAAGGAGGGGTGGATGAGGGTGAGAAATAGAGGAGGAGGGCCAAGCAAACTTAGCATTTTGGTTCATCCACTCAAAAAAATTCAACACAGCCGTGATGATCTGCTTTGTGTTTAAGTTTAGACTCTTAGAACTCAGTCGTCTGGAGACAGAAGACAAACACTAAGACATCTTACAGGAATACAACAAAATCCTTGATAGTTTTATCTGAAGTGTTGAAACCATAAAGACCCAAACATCCACCGTCGACCTAAAACATCCACTGATATGAAATGTTTAATACCTGTTAATCCACTAATCTTATCAATCCATGTAAATAATTGGTGTAAAATGCAGTTTGTCATCTTTTCATGGTCATCAGATATGACCCATTTGGACGTTCAGAGGCTCTGTAGTGAATGTGGAAACACCGTCATCTTCTACAACATTGATTCACCAGTAAAACCCATGGAGTTTGACAAATGTAGATGGATACACTTGTTTTTATGTTTAGTTAATACTTTTTTTGCTGGAAAATCTTTTTTTCCCCTCCATTTTTTCTGATATAAGCTTAAAATTTATTCTGAACTTTAATGAACATCTGCATGATCAGTGATATGAGAAAATACATGGTTTAAACTGAAAAAAATTCAAATAAAGAGGATAATATTACAATACATGGTAATAAATCACTTAACGAAGATTAAACATAAAGAAAAAAATATTTGAGAAGTGACACAAAAGAAGCACCCTCTGTAGTCTGTAATGGAAATGCAAAGAAATTCACAAAGAAATCTAAAGACCATGACTTTGTGTGTGTACAATATATGCATGTGACATACAGTGATTAAATAGTCTGTCTGAATTGCGTTTACTGCCTGATATCATTTTTTCCTCCATAAATGTTGTGGGAGAATGTTAAAATGATAATATGTGATTCCACAATGTAACCACAAGCTAATATAAGTGTGTTATAGTTTGGGCATATGTTAATCTTAGACTCATATTCTTCTACTTGTTGTGATTTATTTTGTTGTTGGTCACCATTTGCAATATGGGCCATGGATTATTATCATGATCAAGTGAGCCCTCTTGTGACTGTTTTGTGTAAAATATTCTATATTTAATGCAAATAGACATTTCTACTGTCATGGTTATTTATTGTTTTATTCACATATCACTAAGTTCAGTGCACTAATTCCATGAATCTTTATTTATATCCAGTGAAACCACAGCTAACTGATAGAACTGTCTGCATATATTATTGTCAATCATTGTTCTTTTGACTGAAAAAGACTGACTGATTCAGGATGTTGACAGTCTTTCTAAAACTCTTGTATATGCCAGTATTCATACACTGTATTTCACATTGGTACTGCTATTTTGTAGCCACCATAATTGAGGTAAGGTATTTGCCTTTTTGCAATCTTCACCATCACCACTAGGTGTCTCTAAACATTACTTATTGAACCTTTAAATGCAAGATGTGTCACGTCACAGCAATTCTCTTTTGACATTCTGGTTCTCTGGTTTCCTCTGATGTGTGATTCCAGCTTAATTCTCCTGTGAGTGTCCTTGGTCGGGGTACTGGTATAAATGTGGAGTTGGTCCCCAGGTGCCCCCAGTGGCAGCCCACTGCTCCTTGTGTGGTTAATAGGATGTGTTAAAGTCACAGATTGAATTTTCCTACAGGGACAATAAAAGTGAACTTTACTGATATAAGATGTTCAGTGGATGTGTGATGATGACTTCAAGCTTCAATATTTCACTTCAGATCAGAACTGCTTTCACAACTCCTGCGGGTTAAACTATTTTTTTAGGGTCAGGCACTTCTTTTGGAGATTAATGTCAGTGTCATAGGATTTTCTTAAAAGCATGGACTTGTTTAACCTAAGTGTTGTTTTTTACCCATAAATCCCTGTTTACACCACTCTAATAATGTTCTGATAGTCACTACTGTCAAAAAAGTGCCTCTCCAGGAAACTCTTTATCGTAATAAAGGTATTCTATGTCAATTAAGTAGCCATCATTAAACAAACATGTTTTCACCAAAATGAATGACTCATACTTCTTAAAATGCACACAGGCATCAACACTAAATATCCAGAGGTGAAAGACATCTGGCAGTGTGAAAAGCATAATGTGTGTCCTTGTTAAAGTGTGTGTGTGTTCGGCTCATGCAGTAAGCAGGATGTCCTGTCCTCCCTGCTGCTATTGTGGAGCAGTCAGCCTGCCAGACACTACCCCCAAAAGACCACTTCCCCTCTGTCAAGAGCCCTTAGCTCTCTGTCTCTCTGTCTCTCTCTCTCTCTCTCTCTCACACACACACACACACACACACACACATACTGCCATGCCAGCCTAAACACAATGGGAACCTGTCCAACACCGCCCTGTCACCTGGCTAAAAATAGCTCCTTTGGTGGGCTCAGACATGAAGATTGTATTGTAACAATGAACTTTGATCAGCCAAAATAGCTCCATGTCGCTGTTCTGAAGTATCCATGCATCACAGCGAATAGGATCTGATGTTAAACTGGCACATGTTGAACTATTATTTCAATAAGGCATTAATTTCACTGTAAAGTAAGTACAGTTGCTTAGGTGTTATTAATTTTGAAGTGAAAACATAAAGTTTTCCCGACTTGAACTAAAGATAGAGTCTACAAATATTGTTTTATTATGTAACCTTGAGGACAATTAGACTGAAAAAGTATAACACGCCCTTTTTGCCTTTTAAAATACACGTTGATTTGTTGTATGTGGAATAGGTAGAAATGTTTTTGCAAAGTCACCTAACTAGGCAAAATATGTCAAATAAAGCAGGATGACGTGGCCATAAAACTAAATCTCGATCATTTTCTTTTTTTTTTTTAGTGTTATGGATGATTTATAACTTCAAGTGATTTATTTTCTAGCTATCAACTGAAGACAAAACATGATTAAAAAATAACTTTCCTTTATAACTTTATAACTATAAGATGTAAATGACAGAATAAAGACATTCACAGTTCGCATACTACATGAAACAAACATTCAGATTTTTTTTTTGAGTTCCAAAGAAATAATTTCTTATGTTCACGATTTTCAAAAAGCAAAATGTCGATTAATCGAATTAATGGGATATATTGCTAAGCCCTAGTGTCAAATGAATGTGATGTATTAAAATGTGTGTATTTATTTCCATGTACAGAGGGTACAGGGGTTGTGTATGTAGTTGGGGGTCTCCAGCTGATGACACAGTCTCTGTCTCCCTTCCTCCTCCTCCTCCTCCTCCTCCTCGGTCCTCTATTCACCCTCTCCTGCCCCTCCCCACTGCCCGGCTGAGGTGCTATTGTCTCGCTTCCTGTGGCCGTGGTGAACACTGCCATACTCCTCACGCACGCACACACGCACTGACGGACGCACCCGCGCGCACTGGGTCCGTGTGAGCAGGCGCGCGGGATGTAATGGCCCCTTTTCTACTGACTGAGCGGGTCGTCCGGTTTCACTGGAGAAAACTCACAGCAGCAGGACTTGTTTTAGACACTCAGTAAATACTTTCGTCCAGTTTATCTCGTGTTTGTTGGAAACTAAACGAAGACAGACGGACATTTGGGGAAAAGTGGAGTTTTTCTTTTGACAGCTGCGCACTGAAGGCCCGACTGACAAACATCAGTGAGCTGTCACGTTCAGCTGCCTGTAAGTGAACACCGCTTCATCTCAGGGAAAAACCTTTAAAGTTGACGGAAACATGAATTGTTCAGCGATGTTTATTTAGTTACTAAACTTGTTGCGTAGCAGCAGCTTTTAAATTAGACCTAAGGACTTATAGACACTTAAAAACACAATGAAACAACATTTAGACCAGTTTAGTACACCTGCCTTTTCTCAGAATTGACCACAATGCATGAATCTACAGGCTGTTTACCAGTTTACAGAGGAAAATATAAGTAGTCAGCATTAGTCTATTTAATAAAGTTTACGATTTTGCCACTTATACTCCAAAGGCTACATTAATTAAATGACAGCACTTTGAGGTTTTGTACAAAAATTTGCCAGTTTTGTCTCCAAACAGTTTTGCATCCATGCACCATTGGTATATTTAGAGTCAGACAACAGAGAAAAATACACGACAACTAAAGCCACAGCCCAAGTTCTGATTTGTTATTAAAACTCAAAATGAAATGTGCAATCACATAAGATGAACAAACACATCTACAATAGAGGTCAAACCGAAGTGGATTTTTAAGGCGTTATAAGATGAGAGATTAAAAAGGCCGATATCTGTCGGATCTTAAATAAATGCATCATACATGTCTGACTATTACTTAGTTTATTGGAAACTGGATAACTGCTGAACCTAACATCAACTGTTTCTCAGTTGATCAGCCACCACTCACACCAAGTTTTTCACATACCAATTGTTTGTAAAATATTCTATCCTACCAATTAATCATTTTATATTTAATATCAATGAGCGGACATGAGTTGTGGGTTATTATAAATTAATCTTTAATAAACTCCATTATAAACTGCATCAGATCATTGTCAGAGGGCTTCATCCCACCAAAGCTAACTAGATATATCTCAGTAAGCTGTTATCAGTGAAGATGTCCTGCTAAACACAGCTCTGTGTTCCTGGTCGTCCTCTACCTTCCCTCCCTGCCTTCTTCCTCTTAACATGTGAGAGAAAGGAACAGCTGGAAGTGAGCTGAGCCTGAACTCGATCCGTTCAGATCAGCGGGTCCCAGAGGCCTGTTTCTGTCACTGCTGTGGCTGACTGTGTTTGTGTGTGTGGGAGGGAAAGCCTGTAACTTTGCAGCTGTCCATGACCTGTACATGAAAAACTATATACACACTGAGCACTGAAATCCCTCAGCAGGTCCTCCCGTAATCCACAACATACCCGAGTGTCTCTGCTCCAGTTCCGCAGTCAAGGTGCTTCTTGTTTTATCAGACTCAGACACGTACTGTACCGCAGCCAAAAGACTAAATACTGTAAAGACTCAGCAGCTTCTACATCAGCTGAATATGAAGCTGGCACTGTCAGGGGTCTGGGGGCTGAGCCACTGTACACAGACCCATACAGAGACGACTGGCACATGTACATGTTTGCCTGCTTGTGTATTCACATATTGAGACTTGTGTATATGCAAGTGTGTGTTTTGCGCTTCGGGGTACAGTGAGGGCATTGTGTGGAGTCTGGAGGCTTTCTGGGAGGCGTGTGAAAATGCAGTAAAGATGTCACACTGCAGCTGGCACAGGACAGGCCTGATGGACTGCTCACACTCACAGCACTGCCTTTGTGTGTGTGGTGAAAAGACAGAAGACACAAAGAGTGAATGCCATCCAGAGACACTCAGTATTTTACACACAATGCCAAAGGCAGACCACCGCTATTGCGTAACACGTAGATAAGTCCAGTCCAGCTATTTAAATGACAGTTTACCCTCACACATGTGTAAAGCTGGAGGACGTGGAAGAAGGAGCTGCAGGCAAGTGGCTGAAACTGCTGCAGTAAAAGCCCACATTGCCTGACATTTCAAGTTAGAGAGAAAATAAGGTTTTTGTGTTTAAATAAAGCATCTGTTTTGTCTGACTCATTTAAGTAGTCAGTGACTCAGTCTAAAATGAAACCTGTTGTTTTGTGGCATGGTCATGTGGTTTAAAATCTGTTATACTTACTGTTGCTTCCTGGAAAAAAACAGCTCTTTACGTCTGGCGTCTGTGTAGTTGTTTACGTAGATACAATTACTTGAATATTTGGCTTCAAAGCCAGAACGAGAGATTGCTGTAATCAGAAAATCTATGAAGTTTTGGACGGGGTCACTCAGAATAAACCAATTGGACACTAAGAGAGCATTTTAAGGATGCAATAGTCAGCTCTAGTTTTATGTTTTTAGTCTCACTCAACTTAATGTAGAATAGAATAGACTAGACTAGACTAGACTAGACTAGAATAGAATAGAATAGAATAGAATATCTTTATTGTCATTGAAACAAGTACAAGATTTAAAAGTGCCATCCAATCTGTACATCATACATAAAATTAATATAAAACATACAAATAAAATCAGCCATAAAAAGCAGGTATAAAACAAGCAGACATCCATCACTCACACACAAGAATACATTCTGCTATTGCACTGATCCCTTATAAACATAATGCACATAGATGTGTTCTTCAGTGTTGAGTGTGGTGACTAGCTCTGAAAAACTTCCTAAGCAACTAATGGAGACTGAACAAACAGACACAAAGTGTGTTGTTGATGAACACTGATAACAATAACACAACCCCAGAGTTCAACCCATTCTCTTGTTTATGTGCATATTTTTCAGCAGTTCACCTTGTTCCAGTTGAGGCTCAGATTTACATCCTTTCTGTACTTTTGTGGTTGGATGTGGATTTTTACTTTGGTCTCTTTAGCAGAATGGTGTCAACAGAGGTGTAATATGTTGAACCTTCTAATCTCCACTATATGTTCTTGTCCCTGACAGTGGTTTATCTCACACTTCAATAATGACTGCTGCATGACATGCTGCTCTGAGAACTAAAGTCCTGTGGACAGACAAGACTTATTTATACATAAAGATAACACATGAACATACTGTACGTACAGCGTGTAGGGACAATGCAGATAAACTGAATTAGAAAAGTCTTAAAACTAAACTTTAACTCAAACCAAGAGTCTGTGTTGTTGTATTTTTGTTTCTGCGGTCTGTATTCTATATATAAATCATTCTTTGTGCTTTGTTTAGCTGTATTGAGTGCGTCATCCTTTTGCTTCTATAGAAACGTGGAGTTGTTTGCTCCTTGGTGTTGAAGTTTTATTGTGAGGAAGTGACTATGTGCTTTTTCCTCTTGTCTCCATAGGAGGACTGACCAGCCGTGCATCCTGACTGTCTCTGCCGTCGTTTGTGTCTGAACGCCCACAATGACTTGGGGGGGATTCGACTGGTGGGTCCCCTGCTGACAGCCTCGATCCCCAGATATCCGCCCTTACCGCCCCCTTTCCTGGTGTAATTTATTTAGGTTGAGCCCCTCCTTCCCTTAAAACTCTCACCATGGCTAGCCTGGTGCTCAACGAGACCGGAATGGAGAACTGTGGCATCGACGACTCCTTCAAGTACAACTTGTACTCTGTTGTCTACAGTGTGGTGTTCGTCCTTGGCCTGGTCACCAACTGTGCTGCCCTCTTTGTTTTCTGCTTCCGGATGAAGATGCGCAATGAGACCACAATGTTCATGACAAATTTAGCCTTATCTGATTTAGTGTTTGTGTTTACGCTGCCATTCAAGGTTTTCTACAATGTCAACCGCCACTGGCCGTTTGGAGATGGACTATGTAAAGTATCAGGAACGGCCTTCATCACTAACATCTACGGCAGCATGCTTTTCCTCACCTGCATCAGTGTAGACCGCTTCTTGGCGATTGTCTATCCTTTTCGTTCCCGCTCCATCCGCACTCGCAGGACTGCAGCGCTGGTGTGTGCAGCAGTCTGGCTGACCATTGTGGGCGGAGGAATATCAGTGACTTTCTTCTCCACCATCAACAGCAACAACAGAGCTACAACCTGCTTTGAGGGCTTCTCCAAGAGCACCTGGAGGACCTACCTGTCCAAAATCACCATTTTCATTGAGGTGAGTGAAAGAGGAGATGGACCTCACATGTGATAAAAACATCTATACACTTTTCATCATTGGTGCGTTGAATAGGACTTATTTACGAGCTTCCAAGCTGGTTGTAAGAGCTATGGTGTGCACTAAAAAACACAAATAATGTGGAAGGCCTTTGCCTTGGTTTGTCTGTTCTTAATGACTATAGACATGTGACAATGCATAATGTGACAATCATCTCAATCCATCTGTATAAAACTATTAAGCAGAAACTAACAAACATATCATACTTAAACAGTATTTACAACCCCTTATATTTGGCTTCTTGTGTATTAAAGTCATTTATTTAATATCTGGCTTGTGTAAGTTTTGCTTACAAGGCATAAAAGTCCATTTTTATAAATGTGCTCCTGTGGTCAATGTCAAACAGTTCCTCTTCCTCATTTGGTTCACTCTATGTGTATTATTAAACATTTGTTAGACTTGTACTATAAAAATAGATATTTATTAATACTAAAATGAACACAATAAGACAAAATGTTATTGGCATTTTATGTAAGATATTTAATTTGGAATAATGATTGTGCCTCATTATAGATGGAGGTGATTCTAAAATGTAATCTTTTTTTTCTTTGAACCTTTAAGGCCAAACACAGGCATCACAGTGAATTAGTAGTTATTGTTTTCTTTATTTATTTACTTTTCAGATTGTGGGCTTCCTCATTCCTTTGCTGGCCAACTTAGTATGTTCCTCGCTGGTTCTGAGGACACTGCGTCGCCCGGTGACTGTTGGTCATGGCTGTGACAGCAAGAGACGTGTCCTACGGATGATTCTGGTCCACCTGGGTATTTTTATAATCTGCTTCGTCCCGTATAACTCCATCCTCTTCCTCTATGCCCTGGTGCGGACCCAGGCCCTGGCTAACTGTGCTGTGGAGCGCTTTGCACGGACTCTGTACCCCATCACTCTGTGCTTGGCCAGCCTAAACTGCTGCCTGGACCCTGTGGTCTACTACTTCACCTCTGAGAGCTTCCAGAAGAGCCTGACCATGGGAGGCAAAGGGTCCGGGTCCCGGCCCGAGAGCCAGGACACAGCAAACACACTACCCAGAGACACACACACTCACAGCAATGGAAAAGACACAAAGATGTCTGAGAGTCAGTTTTGAGTTCGGAAGAAGGACGGAAAAGGAAACAAAGGTCAGGGTGCATTTAAGAGACAGGAGCCCTGAGTTGAACAAAAACGCAATCAGCTGTTTGTTCATGGAAGTGACAAACACATAGCTCAGCAGATTAGTTAAGTCCTGAGGTAAGTCCTGAGGTATGGCCTGGGCTTATGGATTAATCCATCACTGGAGAACGGAGGAATGTTATCTGTGTGTTTATTATGAGTGAACGCCACGGGGACCAGAGACACCGTGACCGTTGTGGGGACACAGCCTCTGAAAGAGCCTGGAATCATCACTCAGGCTTAAAACATACAAACATTTACACATGCACTGGACTGTGGATCAGATGGAGATCTTCATCCACACTGTTGGAATGCTGTTAAGTACTTTTGTAACACACTGAGCCCTTAAGTTTTATTGTTTTAAGCTTTCACAGCACATTATATCATTTTAGACATTAATGTTATGACACTCTTTAGTGTGGTAAGACCCACTGTTATTGTAACAGCAGCACGCTGACCTGCCCAGTGGAGCGTGTCTCATGTTGACTTTGGAGGCCATTAAATGTCTGTTGTGAATTGTTTTCATTTATTATTTCTGTTCTCTGGCCTGTGTTTCACATCTACACTGAACTATATATATTTTTTTTATCAATCCATCTGTAGATTTGAACCAATAGAAGAGTTTCTACACTCACAGTGTTCATTCTCACCAAGTGACCAGTGTGTTCCGAGGGCAGCTCTGATCCAGTTGAGGACCTTGGCCCGTTTGCTGTGTCACAGGCCAAATGCTTATTATGACTGGAGCAATGGTCCATTGTTTGCTTCTGAATGAGGTCTCTCTTTCTTAATCTGGCCTTAGACTGTAGATCTGCACAAAGTCCCTTAAGAACAACAATGTGCAAATGCTCCAAAGTACAGGTGAACGCTAAATATTCATCCAAAAATGCAGCGAAGCACAAGGTAATGACTAATCAGCAAATCTGAGTTTAGTGTTGCTTTGTTTGTACGTATTATTACAGGCCCTGTTGGATACTTGTCCATTTAATTTGTAATAGACCTAAGGAGAGACTGGAGATCTTTTTTAATCAAGCTTTGAACTGAATCAAAGCATTAAATAATAATCCTCAGATAAAAATATCAGGAGATAACCTGCTCTGTGCAGTGTCTGGAATTTCAAAGTACAACGACCTCCACTAAGTTTATTCTCCTGTATATTTCTGTGTACACACTACATACTCCTGCTGGATTATTGAATTGATTTCTCAGGACTGCAGCGCAAAACGTTCATCTAAGCTGTTTATTCATTCTTTCATAGAGCCATGTGGAGTTTACAGAATCATAGCCTTACTTGGGAACGTAATAAACCACTACACCTGTTGCAGAGTTTGTACACAGAGAGAAAAGATCAAGTAGGCTTTCTGCTTGTGTGAGTGTTGAGGATCATTTCATTTAGCGTTCTCTTATGTGGAGTTTTCTTTGAGCCTGAGAAAATCTGTTGGATCAAAATGCTTCCAACATAAGAGAATGTTATAAAAATTGTCTACCCAGAGCCCTGCAATGTGCTATATTTTGTGACCTACAGGGATATTTATTTCACGTGTTGTATGAGAATACGTAGACCTGAATATGTGTGATGTGTCTTTGTGCATCCAGGAGCAGAGACAACAGTAGATGCACTTGTGAATTTGGGGGTCAAGGGTAGAGGAGAGTAGACAAACACACTGATACATAGATGTTCAAGTGCAGTGAGAGGGTGGAAAATCATGCAAGACCTGGCCTTTACCCCTGCACTGGTTCATGTCAACTAAAAATGTGTAAAGGCAGACATCTCCAAATGTGTCTCCTTTAAAGGACCAGTCTACATTTCATTAGCCTCATAGTATATGAAATGTAGACCACACACTCTATGGACAAAAGTACTGGGACACGATGAAGCAGGTGTTTCTTTTCTAACAGGGGTCTGGGATACAAAACAATAATGACAAATGTCATAATATAGTTTTATATTGTGATAAATATCATTGCATTACATTGATTAGTTTGGTTTAAATTGTTATATTAAATTGTTAAATTGTTACATTTCCAAAATGCATTAGAAATGTTTTTTACTTAATTTCTCTCAACATTACGTTATTATTTTTGTTTTAATCCATAACTATGATTTCAAATGTTCTACCTCTAAATTTCTAAAGTACCACAATTAACCGTCTACTTTCTTCACATCTCAATTAGGAAGAAAAGTCTCCCATTAAACTTTGAGTAAAAATGGACGTTTATAAACTATATGGATAAAAATATTGGGACTCATCATGTCTACAGCTGTAAGATGTCCCGTTCATGCTGATTTGTGATATAAACATCAATATTTATGATATTTATCACAATATAAAACTATATTATGACATTTGGCATCATGTTTTTGTAGCCCAGACCCCTGTTAGAAAAGAAACACCTGAATTCAATGTGTCCCAATACTTTTGTCTATATACTGTATGACTTATGAAGCTGAAGGAGACTGAAATCCTGGTCCACTCTGACCTCTAGTGGTCATAAGAGAAATTTGAGGAGACAGAAAAACAAACCTCCACTGACCATTCTCTACCATGTGATACTTGATGATTTGCTTTTGCTGGTTTTCTGTGTGCCGTGTCATCGTACTGAACCCGTCTGCAGCAACACAGGAAGTCTCACTGGTGCAGCCTGGGAATCTGTCAGAAACTCACACGTGTCGTTTCTATTCTCACAGGGTGTGACTGTATTTGCATCTAGTGATGTGAACCAAAACTGTTTAATGAAACCACTGCCTTTTTGGTGAACTCTTTTGAGACCTGTGAATGCATGTGTTTTAATCAGACATTGAAATCATATTACAATATATAATCAATCAGTAGTCTCATAAAAAAGACAGTCCAGTGTTACTTCAATATTCATTTTCCTACATTTTAACAAAATGGTCTGTACTTTGTATTTTCAGAACAGGCTCCTTCCATTAGTTTTAATGTATTTGATGGGAATGATCAGTTACTTCTGTCTGCACCTCTGTGTTCTTTCTCAACATCAACATTGTGTCCAACCAAAATAACATAAAAACCACAATCTTACATGTGAGGTTCACATTTAGGTTCAGCTTTGTCCACAAACAACCAGTAGATGTGTCTACTTTGTCCACTGACATTTCACAGCCTGTACTTTTTCACTTTTACTTGAGTGCAAACGTTGAATTAGTATTTGCATCTACTTCTCTGATAAAAGATGAAACAGTAAATGGAAAGTCCAACACAAAGCAACCTCACAGCTTTAAATATTTTGCTGCCCGGTGTAAACAGCAGCTTTGAAAAAGGAAGTGTAGATATGATAGGGGAAGCAGATAAACTCTTATTACCACAGCATGTTTCATCGGAGCATGTTGTCAGACATTGTGAAGATTGTCAATTGAGCTTAATGTTGCGTGAAAGTATAAAGACCAGCAGATGCTTTCAGTCTCTATTGACCAGATAACCTGCTTTGGAAATGGATGAACTTATATATATGTGTCTATTCAACCCATAAAGACCCAGAGCTACTTACACTATATGGACAAAAGTTTTGGGACACATTAAAGCAGGTGTTTCTTTTCTAACAGGGGTCTGGGATACACAACAATAATGACAAATGTCAGAATATAGTTTTATAACGTGATAAATATCATTGCATTACATTGATTAGTTTGGATTAAATTGTTATCTTTGCTTCCAACATGCATCAGAGATGGTTTTTACTTAATTTCTCAATTTGAAATATTTGAATATTTGACTTTTTTTGTTAGTTTTTTATCCATAACTATGATTTTAAAT
>JAPQRQ010000002.1:28434124-28446721 GCA_037367365.1 Apogon talboti
ATATCCTGTCCTTGAGGTTGTTTCAAAATAAAAGTCCCAAAATTGTGTTTTCTTGATGGTCACCCCAGATGATATTTCATGAAATGAACATATCCGGACAACATTCGTTTATATATTATGATGGCAATATATGTGCAAATGCTTCATAATTCTGTCAGTGAATGCAAAACATGTTACAAATTATGCCAAATAGGGCAAGGGATATATTTAAATTGATTTAAAGTGATTTTAAGCCGGTTTTCCAAATTGAAATCAAGGCCGGATGGTCACCCCACATGATGTTTGGACACTTCAGATAGCAGAAAAATGACCAAAAACTAAAATGTTTGGAGAAATTTCAGTGGCTCTGTATATGGGGAAGCAATATGAGATACATGTTATCTTTTTATGTATTTCGAGGTTTTTTTCAAAGGAAAAAAGTCTGTCGGACAGAAAAACAAGGCGTCATGTCAATGACCCATTAACAAAAAATTAGCTAGTGGAAGATATTTGTGATAATTTGAGTGATGTGTGGGTCATTAAATCAGTTAGTTAGCCTGGTCAGCAACATATCCAGCTAACTTAACAAAAATCTACACAGAGAACAGAACAAAGATGGCAAATACTAGAATACTGTGGGACACAAAGGTAACTCAAAGGTAGTTTGTGCTAGCTGGCTAATGCTAACAGTTGACAAGTGTACTGTGGGTTGTACGTGATATTTTGTTAATAGTGTATGTAAATATTCTGAAACTAAATGTTGGGCCACTTTAAAATATCTTTGTTACTGGACTTCACACATGAAGCTGGTCTTAATTAGTGCACATTTTTTATAAATTCCACAAGCAGGAAATGACACTAGCTGGTTTCAGTAGGAAGTCTGATGAGGTTGAATAGACAGCATCAAACAGGGGGAAAAAATGCTGTACGTGCAAGATTGACAATAAAACAAGCAAAACAATCACATATAGGTCAAAGGTCAACCAAGCTAAAAGAAGACTGGGGACTGGGGGTCTACAGGGAATTGTTTCTGAGTGCTGTTAAAACAGATATAAGGCAGTCAGAGGCCAGAGAGTGAGGAAGAGTTTATACTGTTAATGGAGTGCTGTACGGCGTCCAAACTGGCCAATTCCACTCCTTTTCTTTTTATGCAGACAAGTAATATACACAAGATATAAAATGTAGATAGTGTATATGCACACATATTTATCCTAAAATATATTGTCAACATCCACTGACCACACACCCTTATATTATACATCAGCTACTTAGACAGAAAAGAATTTGCACAGAGGAAGGATAATGAGCTGAAACAGTAAAACAAAGAAAAGCAAAGAAAAAACTATCTACAGATGATTAAATGTGGAGGGAGATGGTATATAAATACAGGTGTACAGTAGTTACAAATGAGTTTTCTTTGCATTTGGCGATAACAGAAGTTATGAAATGGACAGAGTTTATGTTTGCCATGTGTAGTTTTCTTATGAAATGGACAGAGTTTACTTTTGATAATTTTATGGTTATGAAAGGGACAGAGTTTATTTTTTGATATGCGAAGGTAGAAGGATGGTGTAAGGGGGTGGGAGTAAATGAGTTAAACTTCCTCACGCTCCCTTTCGAATATGTTTTCTTTTCTTTTTCATATTAAGTTTTCTTGTTTTAAATGTTTTATTCAAAATAAACTACATGGTTTCAGTATAAGATAGAGGGTGTAAGTGTTTATGCAAAAACACTTTATCAGAACCAGGGGTAGTGAGTCCATCTTGGTTATCCTCATCAATACATACAAATATAAATCCCCTCTTTGTAGATTTACTGAATAATATTCAATATTACCATGGAGACACTTTCCTCCTGGACTTAAAGAAAACTGCTGTGAAAATACATCCGCAAGAAGGTTAAAAAATAGACTCAGATTTTTTCACATCAGTCTTAAAACAGCACTCCCTGCTTATGCAGTAAATGACTTACAAGAACTGGAATTATTAAGATTTTTCCTTCTGTCAGCACAGGCGAAGAAAAGATTCCTCCCTAATATGATTTAAATGCAGAAAGTGATGATACAGGGCTTAGATCATCTGAGTTAAAAAAAAAAAGAAGGTATTCTCCAGAATTAGTCAGACCCCTGGGGCATATTATACAGCTGTGACTAATATGAATGAGAAGAATGGTTCTCTTAGAGACAGTTACGGAGCCATCAGGAAATGTAAAATAGGCATGGGAGAGTCGTTTTAAGTTGCACTTTAGTGCTTATGTACTGAAAGTATACTAAAAAATGCGTAAGCAAAAGCATCGCAATAATAAATATTACACACATTCGGGGACCCTAAACTTCTTGCTGGGATCCAAACATAAATAAATACATTATGAGCTGCCATAACACTGACATTTATTGACTGTCCTGCTGTTAAAAATCTGTAAATAGCATCTGACATGAACCGATCAGTAAAGCAAAAATGAACTTCCTCTGTTTAATGCAGGGGGAAGAAGTATTGAGATCCTTTACTTCAGTAAAAGTATAAACACTAAACACTAAAACACTAAAGTCAAACTCCTCTATTCATATTGTTTCTTCAAAATTAAGTGTAATAAAAGCTATAGGAGCACTTACACATATTATATTAGTGTTTTTTTTTACTAATTGAAATATATTTAAGAGCATGTTAATGTAATTTATCAGTCACTTTTAGATCATGTGTATAGTACTGTATTGATTAATAGTACCATCTTTTTGATATTAGTTACAAAATAAAGTGTCAAATAAATGTAGAGTAAAATAATTCTCTCTTAAAGTACTGTAAAAGTGTAAAGTGTAAATTATAAATATATCAAACTTGGCAGGTTGAATACACATTGAGTTATATTTCACCCCTGGAATGAAGAAAATCCCCTCACATATCAGTGCATTATTTACATATTATTCAAATGATGACTGGATCCCCTCCCTCTGTAACTGGCTCCTGGACTGACAGGCAGGCCCCAGTCTGTCAGGATAGGTAACAGGACCTCAGCCAGCATCACCACCAACATTGGCACCCCACAGGGATGCATCCTCAGCCCCATCCTCTACACCCTGTTCACCCACGACTGTATAGCCTCCCACAAGGACAACATCATACTGAATTTTGCTGACGACACCGCTGTGATCGGACGCATCACTGGCGGGGAGGAAGCGGCCTACAGGAAGGAGGTGGCCAGTCTGGTGTCATGGTGTGAGGACAACAACCTCACCCTCAACGCGGACAAGACCAAGGAGCTGATAGTGGACATGAGGAAGGAGAGGAGACCTCATCAGCCACTATTTATCCAAGATCGCGAAGTGGAGAGGGTGAGCAGCTTCACAGAGTCACAGAGGACTTCACCTGGACACTCAACACCACGCAACTGGTTAGGAGGGCTCAACAGAGGCTGTACTTTCTGAGGAGGCTGAGGAAATTTGGTATGTCACCTAAGATCCTCAGCAACTTCTATAGCTTCACTGTTGAGAACATCTTAACCAGCTGCATCACAGTCTGGTACAGCAGCACAACCCTACTGGACCGAAAACACCTGCAGAGAGTGGTGAGGACTGCAGAGAAGATCACCAGGTCTCCACTGCCCTCTCTGCAGAGCATCTACCACCGCAGAGTCCAGAGGAGAGCTGCCGCTATCCTCAGAGACCCCACCCACCCCCAACACACACTGTTCACACTCCTCCCCTCAGGCCGGAGGTATAGGAGTGTGAAAAGCAGGACCGGCAGACTCAGGAACTCTTTCTTCCCCATTGCCATCAGTCCTGAACAGCTGAAGAGAATCTCCCTCACAAACCATCACCTACCTCATGCACATTTGCACAACTTAATTTGCACACACACCAGTCATGTTTATATATATATATATATATACTATAATTTATTTATTATTTATTTATTTACTTACACTGTTTTTATATTGCTTATTTTAGTTCTGTTACTCTCGTTTTTGTCTTTGTCGGTACTCTGGTGGACAGCAAAATAAGAATTTCATTGGCCTGCGTTGTACTTACAAACTAGTTATATGACAATAAACTTTGAATCTGAATCTGAATCTGGATAGAAAGGCTTCTGTGGTCCAGTTTGGGTCCTGACCCTGGATTTGGGAAAATCAGCCATAAACCAGGACACCAGTAGTTCAACCACATTTTCAGTTTTGCAACACGTGTCTTGCAAAACACTGCAAGACACTGTTTCTTACATGAGACATTTTGTTCAAAAATGAACACTCTTGCAATCATTGGGGGAAAAAACTTCCATTGAAACTGAAAATCATACCACAAATTGGCAAAACACACATTTGAGAACACACGCGCACGTGACTTTTTGCTTCGCCTCTGACTGGAGGGCAAAAAGACTCTGCTCCTCCAGCATCCTGCATTGGTTTTAGCCGCAAAGTTGTCAAAAGACCACGCTAAATTTAAATACAGCCTTGACATATTAACAACTGAAAAATCTATCAAGATGTTAAACACTTGTAGTGCCATAGGATGGACTAACAGACCAAAGAAGGACAGCAATGTTAAATTTCACAGGGATACCCTAAAGGCTATCCCAATTTCACAGGTTTCCAGCTGATGAAAATCGGTCAAAGCTCTGGTTAACAGCCATGAGAATGTGAACACACGGTGGTCATGCGTTCATGTCAGTGGTCCATTATCTGTCCCACATGTCCTGACACAAAGCAGTTTTGTCCATCTAGTGACTTCTATGCCTTCATGTCCTCTGCTGTGTAAACCCCTGGTGTGTTGATGAGGTAGTTATAGATGTCCATACTGACCTGGAGGACATTTCTACAGTAGAGCCCTGCACTGGCCGCATATTTCTGTCCGAATCCGACCTGTGCCTGACACAATTGCGATTGAACCCGACAGGCACTTAAATGTTTGTGTCCGAACCCGACCCGAATCTGATCAGCTAAATCCAGTTGTTTCCATATATAGACTGTCATTAAATTCACTTGTTTACACAGTTGTGGTATGTGAACATTACCTTTATTAAATAACAACTTGTGCAACACACACATAAAGATGACGCAATCAAACTCGACCCGAACAGCACTCCTAAATTTTTGTCCGAACCCGGCCTGACCCGTCGGTTTCCGTCGGGTCTCGGTTCGGGTTGCAGTCCTCTATTCTGCGGACTGTCAACCCACAGTTCCTCAGCTATTTGAAACGGGTCTGGAAGCTTTTCACTAAATACAGTTAGTTTTGCATTGTACCTTTTGCGATCATCAGCATAAAGGTGATCTAAACTAGTCATACCTATCTCTTTGATTGTCTTTTTTGAGCAGATGTTTCTAAAATGACAACAGCAGTGGTTGTTTAGCTATGTTTTGTTATTAGCTGGAGCAGTGCTTTTGCCCTCCCGTGTACTACGCATGTGTGGGATTACCGGACAGAAACAATAACATACAATGTGTCCATACATACACTGAACACCAACTTCAGTCCCACTAATACAGCTCATATAATGTCTGTTTAAAATGACTTTTGTAAGATCTTTGCAAACATAGAGAAAGGTAAAGCAAGAAGCAGAGGAGGAATGAACAGGGGAATGAATGGAGACCTGTTTCTGAATACATCAGGGTGATGCCTTCACTGTCTGTCCAGGGATGACATTGCTTGTGATTGTAGATGAGGTGATGTGGTCAGACCTGAACAAAAAGCCATGTTATCTGTAACAATACTACTAATGTGTGTATGCACTGCTGTCTAGTGGAACAATCTTCCACAAAAGCCTGTATGAAAGTGAAACTAAAAGGGTTATCATAGTACTAAAGGCAGCTGTAACCCAGAATGTGTAAGTATGGATGTCAAACATGACATTACGAACAAGGGTTAATTGACATAGAACTGAGGTGCTTTTGTCTTTTAAACAAGCGTATAAACAATTGGAAAAAAAACTTACATATTATACATTACCTGTCTTTTACAATAGGAAATGTTAACCATTGATGAACATATTCATCCACTCAAAAGTCTTGCCTGTATCAGCTAAGACAATTTATTTAAAGTTAAACCAAAGGTGGAATTAATCTTCATACTTCACCTGATGCAGAGTTAAACTGTTACAGCAAGGAAACCTGAGGTGAACCTGTCCACACCCACCCTTCAGTGTAGAGGAAGGACTGTCGCCCACAGGATGGAAGTGTATTTACAGACATTACTGTGTGTTTCCGACAAAGTTGTTCCCCACGTCACAGCAAACCCAATGAGACGGGTTTGTCGTAGTCCAATCTGTAAACCACACGGCTGGTTAGTACTTGCAAACCCTGTTAGTTTCTGAGGTGTTACATCGGTATACTGTGGGCTGTTTATGCTAATCACAAGGTGTGACATACAGGACTGCAGGTTCAATCTCTCTGTGGGTTTGCATGTTACTGTAAATGCTGCTGCAGAACATATGATTGCACAAACCCCATACATTACAATAAACTGCAGTATAAAAAAGTCCAGGGGTGTGAGTGCTTGTGTTTATGAACCAGGAAACTGTACACTGATACACAGCGTGAACAATAGAAAGAGTCTATTCTCTGTATAATATGCAAAATATGCAACCATAGTTATAGCGGATTTAGTCTCATATCCCAGCACACATTGTGGTAGAGGAAGGGCAGGTGCCTCATTTACATTATGGGTAACAGACAGCCTGAAAGAGTTTTAAGTTCACCTGGTCTGCAGGTTTTGGACAAAGCTTTTTTTGGTGTAAAGATGTAAAGCCTGATGGACCAGTTTCTGCTTTGTGATTTTGCATACAACTTTTACCAGAACTGTCTCTCTGCTCTTTTCTCTACCAGAATACAAGACAACTGGGACTAAATGCAGTCTGAAGCCCTGACAGTTTATCAGCCTCGGACATACACTTTAGATTCGCCAAACGATATCATTTATCTTTTAGCCATAATGCTGCAGAGACGTCGAACATAGCAGGACAGGACACGGCATGAGCTCCTTCTGGCCATGATGTGCAGCTTGGACACTCACACATACCCATCTCCAGACCCCAAACAGCTTTCCTGATACAAGCCCCGTGTCAGCTCAGGAAACGTCCTGATTGTTTGCAGTAAGATGAACTTTGACAACCACAGCTGTGAAAGCACTGAGGAACTACAGAGGTACCAGCATCGTGTGTACGCAGTGGTGTACAGTGTGATCCTGGCGCCAGGTCTGCTGGGAAACGTCTTAGCACTGTGGGTTTTCCTTGTCTACATCAAAGAAACCAAAAAAGCTGTGGTTTTCATGATGAACCTGGCTGTAGCAGACCTGCTGCAGGTAAAAAGCAAACAGTACATATCTTTCAGCGATGCAATCCCTGACATGCATTATCTTAATCTAATGTGAATGACCAAAGATATTTTATTTATAAATGATATTTCACACATTACTTGTCACTGGTGTCAGTGTTAGGAAACTTGCAGACTAATTTATCTGCAACAGTCACTGTTATTACCTGAGAAAGAAGTTCAAATTATAAAAAAAAAAAAAAAAAATTGACATTACACAAATTAAAATTGACAGTATACAGGTTATATACTTTAGAATAGTCCATTGCTGTCAAAAAAAAATCCCTTACTTTAACTGATTAGGAATTATTTACTTCAATTACCAGTATTTGAAGTTAAGTTGAGAAAAGCTGAAACAAAACCTTACACATGCAGCTGTTTTGTAATACAGTTGTGAGAAAAAGAAACTACATTCTCTTTTCCTCTAGTTTTAAATATCAGGACATAATAAAAAAATATATTAATAATAATTGTCTAGCGACTGCCTTTTAAAAAAAGATGTAAAATGATTCAAATCCAACCCCAAGTATAAAACAAAGTATATTCTATGGTTCAATAAAGTGTAGAACCACCTTTAGCGGGAATACAGTGAAGTATTCGTTTTCATACAACTCTCACATCAGTGTGGAGGAATTTTGGCCCACACATCTTCACAACATTACTTCAGTTCATTGAGGTTTGTGGGCATAAATGCACGGCTCTGTTAAAGTCCTGTCACCGCATTTCAATGGGCTTGAGGTCTGGACTTTGTCAGGCAGATATTTGACTCTAGAATTCTGGGATGCAGAGGAATTCATAGTGGACTCAATGACTGCAAGGTGCCTCGGCCTTATGGCTGCAAAAAAACCCTAATTATCACCTCTGCACAACAGCGCGTGACAGTTGGTATGGGATGTTTTGTCTGATATGCTGTGTTTGGTTTTCTTTCTCTTCTCTACCTTGGTCTTATCTGGTCAGAAGACATTGTACCACAAGACAGACAGACAGACTTAATTGATCCCAAACTCAGAAATTTTTGTACAGCAGCATGATACACAGTAAAAAAAAAAAACCACATTAAAATACAAGTCTTGTATTTTTTCAGATGCAACTTTACAAATCTAAGCAGTTCTGCCAACTTCTTTTTAGAGTAAAGAGGCTTTTTCCTGGTAACCCTTCCAGACAAGGCATACTTAATTGTACCGCCATGAACTTTAACATATATCATACAAACTCAGAGCTGTAGAGTATGAGGTGTAGTTTTTGGTTTTTCTCTGTGATAGTTTAACTTGATGGTATTATGTTAGAACAGACCTGCCTTGATAGAAGTGACCACACTGGCTGATGATGGATAAATCCAGGGCATTTTCTCAGAAGCATCTGGCTGCTACTTATACTCTTCATTGGATGGGGAAGCAGGAAGGGTGTACTAGACTTTTCACATACTACTTTTTCATTTTGTCTTCATTTTTGTTGGTATGTCATGGTAGTATCTGCTGTGTGCTGTTTTACACTTGAGGTTATATTTAAATAATTTTAGAATGTATTACGGACCATATGATGTTTATTGAAAGGAATGTGAATGTAAGTGAACAGGCAAAAAAATGTAGGTAATTTACTAATTTAATTACACCTACATACTGCCCAACAATGCCTACAATTGTCTTTTAATATAAAGTGCCAAGCACAACATTTGCATTTTTGTGCAATAGTTAAAAATTCAAACATTCCATGGTACTCTACCAATCAACCCAACAAATGATATTTGTTTATGATAAACTATAATCAGCCAGATTATCAGACTAACAGGAAAAGTGGTAATAATATATATTATTTCATTAAAATGGTACCTTTCAGTGGCTTGGATATATTAAACAGCAACGGAACCTTTAGTCCTCGAAGCTTGTGTTAGAAGCAGCAAAATGAGCAACGTATGGAACTGAGTGACTTTGACCAGGTCCATATTGTAACGGTGATGACTGGGTCAGAGCATCTCCACGACTGCAGGTCTTGTTGTTTGTTCCTGGTCTGCAGAGGTTAGTACCAACCAAAAATGGACTAAGGTAGGATGTCCCAATCTCCGGCTAATCTGTGGGAGGTGTTGGACAAATAAATCTGATCCATGGAGGTCCACCTCTCTACTTCCAGGACTTCAGGAATCTACTGCTAACGTCTTGGTCCAGATACCACAGGACACCTTCAGAGGTCTGGTGGAGTCTAGGCCTCGGGTCAGAGCTGGTTTAGTGGAAAAAGGGGAACCTACACAATATTAAACAGGTGGTAATAATGTTCTACTCCCATAGATGCTGGATTGGTTGAAATCCGGCTGTTGTTCTTTAGATACTTTTGGTCGGCACAATCCACTTTACATTGGGAATGAACAAGATCTGGAAATGATCTGACCCAGTGATTTAACCATCACAATTTATCCCTTGACATAGTTGCTCAGATCCATTTTGCTGCCTTCAACACATCAAGTTCAAGGTATAAATGTTCACTTGGTACCTAATATATCCCACCCACTGACAGGTCCCATTGGAATGAGATAATTAAGATGAATTTCACCCGTCAGTGGTCATAATGTTATGGTTGATCAGTGTAGTTATAGAAGGACATATTGGCAATGTCTATGATAATTCAATTAAATCATCCTAAAGTTAAAGGTCAAATGTATAGTATGCATATAAATGTAAGTAATGCAAATGTGTAAATTGTTGTTGCATGATCTGCTATAATAGCCTGCCTTTGGGGCTATTTTCCACCATCAAATTAATTATTGAATTTACTTTTGGTGCATTAGTTTGTACTTAGTATACGCAGGAGTACAGTACTCATTCATTGTTATGAAGTAACTGAAGACCTGGCAGACACAAGAAGCTGCACAGAATGTAAATGGGAAAAATGTATCTTATCACCAGATTAAGCTGCTGTATTAAGTTGCTAGATCTCTTAATAGTATAATATGTAAAGATGCTGTTTTTTAGGCCTCTTTTTTACTTGTGTTTCAGTACAGTTCCTGTAAAACCACTATGACACTGTTCTCCTCAGGTTCTGTCTCTGCCTCTGCGGATCTACTACTACCTGAACAACCACTGGTCCTTTGGCCACACTCTCTGCATGATCTGCTTCTATCTGAAGTATGTCAACATGTACGCCTCCATCTACTTCCTGGTGTGTGTCAGTGTGCGTCGCTGTGAGCTCATCATGCGCCCTCTGAGGTACAACTCGTCCCGGAGAAAAGGTGACATAGTTATCTGTGTCCTGGGCTGGCTGTTGGTCTGTCTGGGCTGTTTACCCTTCCCTCTGCTGAGGAACAGCTCAGGGGACCGGATGCCCCTCTCTGGACCCAACCTGACTGATGTTTGTTTCTCAGAGTTGCCCATGAGGCCTGTGAGCGCCCCAGCAGCCTGGGCCCTGCTGATCTTAGCAGAGCTGCTGGGCTTCATCATCCCCCTGGTTTTAGTGTTAGCCTGCACCTGTCTGACCGCCGGGAGCCTACGAAATTCAACGTCAAGCGCCATTTCTGACCGAGGAGAGAAGCAGAGGGCGTTACGGATGGTGCTGAGCTGTGCTGTGGTGTTCTTAGTGTGTTTTGCTCCTTATCATGTCACTATGCCTCTGGACTTCCTAGCAAAGACCAACGCTCTGAGCAGCTGCGCACTCAGGGACCTGATTCTACGATGTCACCCTGTCACCCTCTGCCTGGCCAGTCTGAACTGTAGCCTGGACCCACTCATGTATTATTTCACAACTGATGAATTCTGGAGAAGGCTGAGCAAGCCTGAGATACCAGATGGCATCACTTTAAGCAGACGTCTGTCCTGCATCACTGGAGAAGACGTACAGGACGACTGTCAGAGTCAAGCCTGTATGACATGACAAACTCCCATTTGTAGGACAAACATTGCAAAGTAAACCACTAAAACTTAAGAATTAAATTTAAGTCTGTATTTAAAGGTTCAATACGTAAGACCGAAGGCTTTGGTAAGAGAACAAGTACTGATTCTACTTCTTTATTCAACATGTAGACTTAAAAGTATCAACGTAGCCATTCCTACTGGCTGTTTCTGTGCAAAAGTAACCACACCATTGTATCTTCAAATGAAACAAAACAATAGACCAAAAGTAACACAAAGGCCACTTAAAAGTGAGTCAGATTCCTCAGACAATGAAATATTAGGGTGCCTTCTCTCCCACTCATCTGTTTTGTCTTACTGCAGTTTTTATCTTGTTATATTTGTTGCATATGATCTTGACAAATACATCAAAAGACCATCCTTTTTTTTTTTTCTACAATTCTGCTCAATTGCATCAGAGCTACAGTAACTACAGTAACATGTCCGGAGTACAAAGTACATATTTCTGTTCAAATGTAGTGAATAGTGCTGTACTACTTGAGACTGGTAGTAATAGTCAGACAATCCAAAAGAACTTGAGCTTTTAACTGCAGGGATATCACCAAGCTGCCTATGCACTGTCATTTATTTTATATTTATTGAAATGTGACGTAAAACTTTGTTCAAATCCAACCAATGCCTTGGCATATTTGGATTTTTAAAGAAACTGGTTTTACAGAGGAGATATCAGCCAAATCTTGTGTAACCTTGTATAATCTTAAACCAAAATTGTGCAACAACAAAAGGGGAACACAGACCACTGTGTGAATTCTGCAGTTTAATGATTACTGAGATGGTGAAACCATGTTAAACTTACCAAAGCTACATAACACTAGCAATATGTTTCCTCTTAAACCCTTACATTTATTTTGGTCTGGTAATAAAACTAACTTGTTTAGCCATATTATATTCTTTATAAATATTTGGAAAATGTGGCTGCTGTAATGTCTGCTGTAATATCTGGTCTGGTGTTTGTCGTCAGTTGGTCTTGGTTTAGGTGGTCTAGACTACAACCCTGGAGGGAGGTTAAAATAAAAGGTTGGCAGAAAATCCAAGTATTCGTTACTCTGTACCTCTGGTGTTGGAGTCTGAGTTGTGCAGAGAGCCAGTTGTTTCTTCATGTTAGCTAACTCCATGTCTAAGCTAACAGTAGCGAATGTTACAGAGGTGCAGAGGAGGCTCCAAAGACCCTCAACGTAGAGGTCGGAGGTACAAATACTTCATTATTATACAGGTTTCAGGTATCTGTACTGAGTATTTATTTTATTTTAGCTTTTACTTCTACTCCCTACTAATTAACATACTGTATATGCACATTCCTAAAGCTTTTGAGGGGAATCAATCTATCAGTCAATCTATCAATCAATCAATCAATCAATCAATCAATCAATCAATCAATCAATCAATCTATCTATCTATCTATCTATCTATCTATCTATCTATCTAT
>JAPQRQ010000002.1:28448754-28466549 GCA_037367365.1 Apogon talboti
TATCTATCTATCTATCTATCTATCTATCTATCTATCTATCTATCTATCTATCTATCTATCTATCTATCTATTTTAGAGTTGTATCAGTATTTCTACTAGTCTGTTTTTAGTCACGTACTTGTACTTGTCTAAAGACAGAGTATAGTTCTGCCTTTCTGAGTTGTCTACATACAAATCAGAATACAAGCTGTCGTTGGAATGAAATTATGTTCACATCAACAAATGTCATGTTTCCAACACAAAACAAACTCAAACTTCACTTAAGAACACAGCCATGTACAAATCTTACATATTGAACCTTTAAAAAATCTATTTACATGCAATGTAGAATGTGAATATATAGTGACAAATGTTGTCTATTTATTTTTTGTAGAAAAACATGTCTGTTTTTCTAAATGTGTATGTCCTGGTAAAGACTGACATGTTCCCGTTTTGAAGGATGGACCTGCCAAAAATAGTCGACGTAAGAACACAGGAAAACCCCTAAACCGGCGGCACTTTTCCTTTTGATACTGATTCATGATAAGAGCATGGACGGGAGGGAGACAACTGAGTTAACTGTTGATGTTCCATACATGCTGCTTGGTCTCCTTTGCAACAAAAGTGTCCGAAAATATTTAGTCGGTAAAGAAATCCAACTTTATTCAACAACAAAGTGAACTCAGTTTATTAGCTGCACACAACATTGGTTTTTACCTAATGTCCTATTGTATATGTATTCATTTATACTCAGTTAAAAAGCTGAAACAGAAACACTTTTGTACAAACACACTTCCGGTCTGATTGTCTTTCTGTACAGGCTTTGAGTGGGAGACTTGAAATAGCTTACAAGTTCATCTGCAAAAGCCCCATGCTTTGTGCTTCTCTTAAGAGCTTTAAAAACCAAGGACAGTGACGTTATGCAAATTTATTGCATGGTTTTTCAGAGCAAACATTTTAAGTATGTAGAATTCTGCAAAACCCTCAGTACATTGAATACAAATTTCTCATTGCTGTCTTAGTAAAAGTGATTCAATATTATGGGACAAATAAGACATTGTCAAAAGGAATAATAAGTACCTCATAAGTAAAAAAAATTGGCTCAAATTTCCCTTTAGCGTCATCTCATAAACCAACTTGCAAGTGTTGTTTTTCACAAATGAGGTTTCTACACTAACACAAACACTGGTCACATGGTGGCTGGAATGTTCACCATCAGTTACATGAGATTAATAAATCACAGCAGGACAGCAGAGGCCTCTGGGTGCAGCAGGGCACTCTGAGAATTATCTACAACGTGGTGACTGAGAGCTCTGGCTTGTGCAAAGACAACCACGTTATGTGTGTCATCTAACTGCGCTGTACCGTATGTAGGTTTCCATGGTGACCTGTTCTACATCCTACTACAGTAACGTATGTTTTCTGCAGGAGACAAGGCTGCTCCATTAAGCACATTTTAAGAGTGGGAATGGTAGGCTGACATACAAACAGGTCTTGATATGAACGACTTCTCATCATCGGAAGGATATTCAGTAGACAACAACTCTCATCTCTGGAAGTGACTGGAAGTTGTAATACAATAATAACGATAAGATCAGTCTGCAGGAAGTTGAAGCAACAGAACAAAAGCAAACGCAAGGAATGAAACTTAGTAAATTCTCAGTTAGCAGGCTGATGCAGATTATCAGTACGAGACTAGCTAGTGAATACTTAGCATAATAAACAAGGACCTCTAGAGGTGCGCGGGAGTAACAGCAGAGGAGGAGTTATAGGCTAGAACACTGTAACATAAATTCACATACCACTAAAGCTAAAGCAGGGAGGCAAAAAACTGGAAATTTATACAAAAGTAACTTTCCACTTTAAAAGTTGTGCACTACTTCGCCCACTCCCATCCACTCTCACTCCCTGTCATCACCCTCTCTCTCTCTTTCTCTCTCTCTCTCTTTCTCCGACCTAAGCCTCTCCATTCAGGCCTTGCAGATCCTGGTCTCTGTCACGAACGTGTTTTCAAAGTGGTGGATGGTGAAGCAGTCTTCGGCAGCACGTTTCTGGATGCCTCCACCTAACACACACACAAGGACACAGTCACATTAATATAAGATGTTCATACTTTTAATCCAGACGTGTTAAAACAGAAACATTCCCATATAGGGCAGTAGGCCACAACTAACATCTCATTTTCTGTCATTATTTAAGTGTTGTTTCATATCCAGAAAACAATACACATCACAATACAGCATGTAAATTCAATGATAAAGAGTAAAATTGATGCTTGTTGTATAGTATACTTAATTTATATAACATTGTTACTCATACGTTCATGCTTTTTTTCCTTCTATTTAGAACATTTTGAATAATCTCTACTAACATAAACAGCAGAATAAATGGTATTAATGATAAAATATAACAGTAGAAAACTTCAATTATATTATTGAATTTAATAAATAAGCCTAAAAATAGTTATTATGGTCAAAAATATCCAAACCAAACAAAATTAAATTAAACAGAAAAACTCTTGGAACAGCATTAAATAAAAATTAATACAAGCCTAATATAAATGTTCAGGTAGAAAATACTAAATCAAAACATTAAATGTCTAAAATATATCACCAATATGAGCTCACAAGGTAAATATGTAAAATACAAGTAAGCATAATACTATTTTGTTATTTATGTGAAAAGTTATTGTGATTGCATTGAAATGCAGGTAATTTAAGTAAATAGTTCAAGTAAAAAACATACATTTAACTATTTTGGTACCTTATACATTGTCTAAGTCAAATTTTTGGCCAACCTGTGATATCTGAGTACCTTTACTCTCATTGGCTATGATCTGAAAAAAATGACTTATGCAATTATACTACGGGGCTAACGATATTTGGCCAATATAGCTCTAATTCTGTCTACAGTAAACACAAATGTTTAGAGTCTAAAACTGTCATCTCTCAGGCTCAACTCAAACTCATCTGCTCTTTCCTCACAGTAAGAAGGTGTCATGTGATCACACATTCATCTAAATGGACAGTTTAGTAGTGTGTTCATTTACTTTCTGTAATTTTCTATGAAGAGTAAATGAGATATAAAGGCATGGAGCACCACCTTCAGGTGTGTAAATGTATGATTTTATAGAGGGATGATTCTGTTCCAGGAGTTTTGATCACTGTAAGCAGTTTTTTTCAACCACAACTCAAACCCATGCTTCCTGTTTCTCAGCAGACCTTGCAGACTGGCACGGCGTTGCATTCTGTAGGTGTCCTTGCCATCACACAGGCGGCGGATATAGAAACCCAGAGGCTTGATATCGTCAATGCGCTCCGTCACCACCAGATCCTCGTGCACCAGGTAGCTGCGATATGAACCAGACTGAAAAAAAAAAAGAAATTAGAACACAACTTTATCAACCAACACATCTCCGTGGACATGAGTGGAGCAGAGCGTGATGACAATGAGTGGGAAGGACTTATCTAATACCTGAACCATCACCAGACTTCTGCAAATTTGCACAACACTTTCACACTAGATAATGAAATTCATTGTTGCACCATCACCCACCAAACTCCAACTGGTGGTTAACTCAGCAAAAGCAACTTTTAAAAACTTTCTGTTCCTAATGCCACCATAGGATCATGCTTATGTCTGCTTTAAAACTTTACTTTCAGTCTGAAATAATTTGCAAACAATGGTAAAGTACATTAAGTTACTGTATATATTCTACAGATCTGTGCCAAAATGGACCGACAATTACATTTCACCAGATAACTATGGAAAAGCACGAACAGGATTGAGAGGATTAAAGCACTGACAATCTCTGGAATTAACCCTTTATTACCTATGGGAGCATCCACATCTCATTTGCATATCTGTTTTTAGATGCCAGGAGAATTCCAACTAAATAAGATAGAGCAATAATTCTTTTTGCATATAACACCAGAAGAGTTAAACTTACATATCACATATTCATTATGTTTCCTTCTACAAATGGGTTTGCAGAAATTCAGCAAAACACACAACAAAAACATTATAATCCAGACCATGGGTGCCTTATAGATCTGATCTAGTGTTCCCAGCATTCCTGTGTTGTAATATAGGTAATCACGTTGTGAACAAGAACTATCCAATGGTTTTCTTGTGCGTCACTACCCACAACAACAGGAAGTAACATAAATTTACTTGTGGTTTGAAAGGATTCTGTGCTTCTTTTTTTGCATTTATATGTTTGAGGTATACAGCTATGACATTGCTGTATTTAGAAGCATACATGTAAAAACAAAACGGTGGTTTATTGCATTTTTTTAGCAATTTATTTAGTTAGTATGGACTTAATACATACATATTATTAAAATATGGGTAACAGGGATGTATTGATGTATAGGAATTAAAAAAGCTCCAAAATATGGCACTATAGCATGTAAAAATAGGACCAATGCCCCTGTATCTCTGCGGCATGTTCTATCAAAAATCAATAACAAGTTGAATTTGAGAGGTTGTCAGGTTCTGTTAGAGTGTTAGAGTCCTGTGGTCTTGATGCAGGAGCTCAATCTCCCAATAGAAGTGGGTAGTACTTTCACTGGAGGAGAACACAACTAATTAAATAAAAGTCCATATATGACTTCATATCAGTGATCAATAGTAACTATATTGATATCTGTAACCATTTACATGCTATAAACCATCAAAATATGGCCCATTATAAGTAAAGGCAAATTTTTAATAATTCAAAAATTCGTCCAAAATTTAAAAATCCAAATATTCTAAAAACTGTGAACATATTTTGTAGACATTGTCCCAAGGAAGCTACATAAAAAATTTTGTCAGGGAAGATGAAAATGCTAACAAGCAAAGGCAAAGACAAAGACAAGGACAATGACGCCGGACACAGCGCCATCACAATAGCGCATGACCAATCAGCCGGTGAGATTAAGTATCCTCTGGTAAACTTGTCCTATGGTGGGTCATTAAGGGTTAACGTCTTTCACCCTGGGTCTTTAGTACTAAGGTGTGAGTATGAGTTCAAGGTTGGCCTCTGCTACTCACCATCAGCTGTGAGAAGAGGTCGATGAGGTCCTGAGGGGGGAGCACCACCGAAGTGTTGAGGGGGATCACAAAGCACGTCCTCAGGGTCAGATCCAAATACGCCGTCAGCTTCTGCTCGCAAAGGTAAGGCAGAATCAACAACAGGAGTGCACAATTATATGATGGACTATTGAACCGTCCTGTGTCCTCACCCTGTTGAAGTCGTGGAGGATGTAGGCGGGGTCCCCAGGCCTGAAGCGGGGAGGGGGGACGCTGATGACGGCCATGTTGTCTGAAATCTCCACCTTCTCCTCCACTTGGGGCAGGTAGTATGGCTGGCTCTCCTGTCCGGCTGACATGTCGCTGAACTGCATCGCTCCATGATACAGCCTCTGCACCACAAAACACTGATTTAACCATCAGAAATGACCCATATCAGCTTATATGAGTATAAACCAGGTGTCACGACTGCACCACTGGTCAAATGTAAAAGTAACATGTGACTCAAGTACATTATTATCAGGATCTAATGGTCTGGGGTGTAACCACATGTGCCTCCGCTAATTTCAGGTCTGTTTTCAGTCCAAATAAACCAAGGTACTTAAAGATTAAATTCTGCAGCATCTTATGAGCTTTTTACCTCCAGGAGGGGGCTCCAAATACAAGGGTTTACTGCTGTTCAGTATAAGCAAACACTCTAGAAATAGGAAACTGTGCACCCAGAATTGCAGTAACTAATTAAAATGAATTCAAAAAGATATAATAAAGAAAAAAAACTTATATTTACTTAACTAATATGCACCTCTCACTTAACTAGAATTAATCCTTCTTCATTCCAGGGGTCAATTCTGTTTCAATTTTTTTTTTTATCAGATATATGTATTTCTTTCATCTAAATGCTTAAAAAAGGCATTGATGGAAACATATTGCATCAACATACGTCCAACCTTCACTGCAATCAACAGAATTCTAAATTTATGCTTATTATATTCACCAATGCATGGTTTAATTTCATGAAAATGAGATTACTTATTGTATTTATTGCATTATTGTAGGGACAGAGCAAAATGGACACTATACTGAACTGATAAGTGCAGATTAGATCAGGTTCAACATACTATCTGGGAAAAATAATGGATCAAAAAATGAAAATCTGACATACAATTTTTACACATAGTTTCATTCTCATTTCTAGATTTAGTGATTAATTACTTGTTATTTGTGATTAATCACCATTATCTATTCATTCATTATTAGTTTGTTATTAGACATACAGTTCAACATCACCTAACCTCTAATTTAGTGATAAATAGTTCAGTTCAATCAGTGTTGAGTTGGGTTGGGTCTTAAAACCAAACATACATTTTGTCTCTACACACCCACTCCCATTACTTGGGATTTTCTCCTCATGCTGCTGAAAATAAATACATTAGCAATGTTAAATAAGAGCTCTTGACTTTTACAACATTTAATTAAAACACAAATGGGCTGTAAATAAGAAAAATGTAGAAAAAAAGTTGTAACTTATTAACAAAATGAACAAAAAACATCAACAAAATTAAAAAAAATTAAATAACTTCTAAATCAAAAGAAAAATAAGCACAATGCTTAACATTTTTCATTAATTTTACATAAATGAGGTGAAAATTGTTTAATTATGAAGTGAAAATCTCCAAATGTATCGGCTGGATTAACACTGAGGTGTTCAAGATCTTAGCCAGAATCAGTAAATTTAGACTTTGACCTTTTCTTAATAAATTACTTGAATCAGTTCATTCATTATCAACTAAGATGTTTTATCGAGCAGTGGTCACAGCTCTTGACCCTGTAACTGAACACACAGCACAACACAAATAACGTGAATCTGCACTTTTCTCTAAAGACGGAAGTGTGAGTCGGAGTCAGCACTCTGGTTTCCCACCGAGACCAGAAGTGTCCCATCAGCATCTCACAAGGAGCCTGAATAATGAGAATACACCCCCTCCTTCCCACTGAGGGTGTCAGCTTTAATGGGGAAATAATTAAGGACTCTATGGTTAGATACTCTATGGTTTGTTCTACTTCCAAAAAGTGTTCATCTGGATTTTGCTATATGTAGCTGGGACATTTTCTGTCGCACCCATAAAATGTCAAATAATCCAGTCACCAAATGCTAAAACGTGCACTTGTGAAATTATAATTGTCTTCACACAAAATGTAAATATAGTCATAGGAAAATGTGTTCCAAAACATTTTCCAAAATAGATCTCAAGTCCCCCCCAAAATTAAATTTTTCTACTGTCCCTCCTTTAAGATTAACTTGCATGTCAAATATAACTATTAAATAAGTTCTAAATGCACCTTTTTGTATGATTTATGCTGATATGTGTCTCTTGTAATTGTTAAAACAATTAGTTTAGTCATCAATATATATTAAATAATAGTAATGACTCACTGAAGTTGTGTCCCACAACATGCATGCAACCCTGTTACTGAAACCTATTTAGCATCGCAAAGGAAGTGGGAAAACAATGAGTCACATGACACAGAGGAAAACATATTTTGCTGACACCCCAGGCGACCAACGATACATCCTTTCCTTTATTTTTCATATTTTCCCAATCTTCCAGCCTGGACTGAATATGTCACTCTACTCAACACAACCCTGTTAGTCATATTATCAGAATAAGACAAATTAATTCAAACTCTTCCTTATTTATTAATAAAACAAAATCTGTCCTTGATGTTTAACAGTAATATTATAACTCACAACTTGCATCTATTCCTGAAAAAGCCAATATTAGCATTGACTTTCAACCCTGTTACTTTGAAAAAATGTATCTTATAATTCTGTTCATGCAACAGTAAATAATTTCATGAAATATTATGTACAATACTTGCTATTTGTACGATGTGCAATACATTTCTGTTCCACCTGAAAATGTTAATATGTATGTATGCATGTGTGTGTATGTATGTGTGTGTGTGCGTGTGTGTGTGTGTGTATGTATGTATGTTCCACATATGAATCAGATCTGTCTTACCAGTAACAATATGTTCAGTAGTTCCTTGTTTATAGCTTTAACATCTCTATTTATTTTTTTTATCGTATTTTTACAGTGTTTAAGTACTTTTAATTGAAGCTGTTTTTTACTTTGGCTTTTAACTTTTCACCTGAGTCTAAAAGAGGACAGCACAAGATCCCTATGTACCTGGAGTGTTTGTGCACAAGTGGTAAATAAAATGAAGCATGTATTATGATTGATAATAATAATAATAATAATAATAATAATGTTATTATTATTATTATTACCATTGATATTATGTATTGACTGCTGATATACACACCTTCGGGGTAAAATATCGGTAGAGACACGCTCCCCCCACGATGAGGCCGCTGAGGATGAAGGCGATGCCCAGCAGGGTGAGCAGACAGCGACCTGTGGAGCCCTCAGTTCCTGCAGGAGCAGAGGCCAGCTCCGGATCCTGCACACACAACAACAACACACACACAGGCACATAATGCGATCAGCGGTATAACAGGAGGCATTATGGTGCATGCAGTCATGATCAACACACAGCACCTATATATGTATATATATTTATATACAGCTTTGAGTCAGCGCTCCTATAATCCTGCTGGCTCTGTGGCCTCTGTGCGCCAGCTGTTCAGAGGATGGGCGGGCCCTCTGTCTGCATCAGGTGGACTATGGAGCAATGACCAAACACAACACACTGCACTGTAACATAGTAACATGCAAGAAAAAACACCCCCGTCTAGACCCTGAGATTAGAGTGGGTGAAATGCACGGCCCCTGTGTTGCAGGCCTGCAGCCGGTGTCCACATCATCATAACGGACCCCGGGCTCTGGCACCGCGTTAGCTCACCTTCACCGCGGCCGGAGCTTCCTTCCCCAGCGCCTTCTGCGCCAGAGCAGAGTTAAACGCGATCTTCACCATGCCTGGGCCGAGGACTCCGCTGGAGATCCGGTGCAGAAGCGGTGGGTGTCGGCGGGTGCTAGACCGGACTGGACTGCGGGCTGTGGTTTATTCTCAGCTGCTCCGCGCGCTGTGACGCACTTTGCAACCTCGGCTTTATCTAGCGCTTCCGGTGGCTGGAGGGGATTAAGACGACATGTAGACCAGCAGCCACGGAATGCACCCAAAAGCACAACATACGTATCACACATATACAACAGTCTCCTGGCTTTATTTACACGGTTATCTGACAAGAAAAAACTATTTTTTTCTCTCTTTTATTGTCTGTAGCATCATCTTATTATCTGTATTTATCTGTATATTTGGTGCCATCTAGTGGCTACAAGTATAAACTGACCCCTTTCTCCTGTGAAAATGAGAAATCGGCATTAATCCATTAGACCGAACCAAATACATGAAGACTTGAACTGTTTACACTTTTAGTTAAACGTGCCTCCCTGTTCTTGTTCTATGCCTTATAGTACATGGCATTAAAGTGACTCAATCATGCAAGGACTCTGCTGTAATGAATTTAAAGATATTTCCAGTGTATAATGTAGCCTATTCATCACTGTAAACATTCCACTCTGTAAACTAACTCTGTAAATATATTCCCTCCTACAGGCTGGGTTCTACCTGCCAGTGTGTCTGCCCACTCACACTAACACACACATCCTCCACAGCGCAGAGTGGAGACACAGGCCACTGCCAAGGCTATACAGTACGTCTGACACATATCCTCAAACCTCTCTCTCTCTCTCTCTCTCTCTCTCTGGTCTGTGGTGGTCCTCTGCTTCCTCTGCTTTCACTCTCCTGACTCACTTAGAGTTGCACGTAAAGGTAAATAAACACTTACTGCTGCACCAACGCTCTAATTCTGTGCAACCCGTGGCATCTCTCCAGTCCTCTGCACAGCAACTGTACCATATGTATCTCACAAACACACACATGCATACACGCACTCTGCAAGGCTATGATATTTCCTCTGTTAAACAGACAGATTGGACCGGTAATCACCACTGAAAGGTACATAAACAGAGCAGCTGATTTCTGTACCTAACTCCCCCTCAATGCGCTCCCCCTACACCCACTCTCCAAGAAAATCCTAAGTGGTCCTGAAAGCTTGTTTATGAGCTCGTCTTACGCTGTGTTTGATCTGAGAGCTTGCCCACACATGCGTGCGTGGACACACACGCACACAACATGCAGCGACTCAGAGACAGAGCCAGCATTAGCAGTAATAGCTGAGATGATAAACAAAAGACTTAGATTTAATCCTGAGGGCTTCTCGGCATCACACACAACAGAGGAAGAGGGAAAAAAATGAATGGGTGGGGGGGAGGCCACCACATTTACTTTCCAGAGGGAAACAAGGGATGATTGGGGACGAGGGGTTTGCAGCTTATAGAGGCAGGTGGGGGGTGAAATGGAGGAGAGTAAAGTGATGACTGGGGGAAACACAGAGTGGGGAGTTGCAGGGAGAGGCAGAGCAATCTGCAGTGTCTGATGCTTGAGTGAGTTTTCCGAGGAGCTGATTAACAGCAGATTAAACTCCCCGTCCTGTCCAGTTTACATCTCCAACTTTGTAACACGCCTGCTAGGTAGAGTTTCTGTGCCTCTCAGAGTGAAACCAAAAAAAGGTTATACACAAACGAACACACACACAGACGCACAGAGGCGAGTTGGCGTCAGAATGGTGGATGGCAGGCGTGTGTGTGATGGAGTTTGAATGCCAGTGTTTTCCTGTGGTCTGGAGCAAACGTCCAATAAAAGCAATAAAAAATACACACGCGGCACACACACATGTATAGGCAAACACACACTCCTGCCTGCTCTGTCAGCAAACTGTGAAAGTCTGCAGAGGCATACTGGTTTGGTAAAGTGTGAGAAAAAGAAGCTCTCACGCATGACATCACCCATTTGTAAGCCAACAAATGTGAACACACACACACACACACAGGCACTCACCTCATAGATTTGTCATCAATTTCAATACCAGACATGTGAAGCCACAAGTGACAAATGACTTTGTCCCCCTTTTTTTGCAACAAATACATCCAACACACTCGCACATGCACACACTTAAAACACATTCAGGCCTGAAACTGCTATGGTAACAGCTGGCCACAGAGTTGCATTGAACCAAAACGTTAGATACTGCTCACTGCTTCATAACGTCACTGACATGTCTTCATGTGGACGCACCATAATCACCATGTGTCTCGAGTGGGAGAACATTTAGTGGTTGGAGAGAGAGAGAGAGAGAGAGAGAGAGAGAGAGAGAGAGAATGCAAGGAGGACATCATGTGTAGACATGCGGTGAGGGGCAGTGAGGAGGCTTCAAAGCCATTTCAGACACCCCCTCCTCAAAAATCAGCGTGGATCACACTCTCATGATCCTTGCCCTGCCACACACACACACACCAAAAAAAAAAGGACTACTCCCCCACGTCCACCCTTCTGGCAATCTCATATGTCTTTGAAGACAAGGGTGACAAATGAGTGTTTCCTGTGAGTATCAGCTTAAAGCCACCTTCGCTGCCTGTCTCTGACTCTCCATCCTCCATCCTTGGCTCACCTTAGGGAAATGTAATAATTTCATGCTGAAGCAGATGTGAGTGTATGGGGGGTTAATGTCAGGAAAAGAGATCAGGTTACACTGAATCCAAAACAAGAAGTTAATCATGATTAAAGCTCACATCACTACGTTTCACCTCTTTTCACAAACATGTTGAATCTGTTGAAAACATACTTTTCTTGGACTTTATTGAGGCTAAAATAACACATGATACAACTTGGAACATAAGTTTTTATATGACTACCTGCAGGAGGAATTTTTTTTTAACTTGTCTCCCTTATCCGTCCATCTGCTTCATCTGTTTGAAACAGCGGTGAAAAAAGTACAATATAAGGGGTTTATGAAGGGGGATTGAAGTTGTGGAGTGAAGGAGAGGACAAAAGGTAGGACAGGAAAATGGGAGAAGGTGGGTCACACATGTATGCTTTGAAGGACGGCTCAAGGTGAGTGACTGGCCCAGGTAGAAAGGAAAAAGTTTGAAGAATTAAAAAAGGGGGATGAAAGAGCGCAGAGGAGGATTGGGGCATGGAAATGGACGGATGTCTGTTATGTTCCTGAGGGTTAAACTCTGGGGAAATTACCTCATCATTATGAGACCGCTCCAGAGCGCTACACTATGGCCATGTTGACTTTGCATTGGAAGAGCACACAGACACACACACACACACACACCCTCTGCTGAATCGTAGCCAATAGCATCATAGCCTGGTCGAATCACTTCCAGATTCAGTGACGCCACCTCTGTCAGGTTCACAGGAGGAGCAGAAAGCACACACAGGCGTGTCTTACTATCATTGTGAGGACATTCGTTGACATAAAACATTGTGTAGCCCCTTAAGAGAACATTAACCATCAATACTGAATGTCTAACCTTAAACCTAAATCTAGGTCTGAAGCCACAAAACCCACTTACAGTTGTATGAACCTCCTAAAATGACCCTACAATGCTGCAAAGTCCTCAAAAATCTATGAATATGTTCTAATGTGTCCATGCAGCTGTACACTCATATGATCACAGAGCATCTTTCCAATGGAGGGCAATGGGCTGGTCTGTATTTTTCTTCAATTACGACACAGAGGTCACATCGAGGCCTTTTTATCCCAGCTCCTTTATTGAACTCCCATCATGCAGTTTGGTAGAGCAGGATCCTGACAGACTTAAACTCTTATGGCCTGATGCCAAAGTCCCCTTTGGACTCCTAATATGGTTTTGGTAACTTAGAGAGAGGTTAAAGAAAAGACAGTTGAAAGGCCGATGTTTCATATCCCAGGACAGTGTAAACCGGTGAAAGCGCGGATAATATGGAAAAAATAAATCCTCCTGCAATTACTGTTGAAGTGCCTGTGAGCAATACACAGAGGGAGACGGCAGCGCTCAACAGCTCCCACCTGGACATGTGTGGAACAGGTCGAACTGCAGTCAGAGCTGCACAGATAGTCGTTTCTTAGATTTTAGCTGATCTTCATGTCTGAGTTTTAACAGAAGCAAAGATTTGAAATGACATGGAGGCGAAAACATCTGGCTTTAGATGTTTTGACTAATGTATTTACACATTTGAACAACATACTTCACATTTTTCATGCTTATCCCAGACCCAGCAATGCAGTTTTGTCCTCTGTAGGGAACAAGACTTTCACAGATTTATTTTAAAACAAAAACAAAAAAAGATTGTCCACTGCAAAGGACATTCCATAAAAATTGTAAAAATGCATCTGAAAAAATTGTCATATCATGCAGTTTCCAATAAAGACAATTATTTAATGTAAAAAAGCCAAAACCTTAACTTTCCTGAGTCTCCCTGGGATAAATTTTGTTGCAACCCCATCTGAAACGTAGTTAACTATACTGCTGCTTATCTTGTTACAGAGATTCGTAATTTTGGTGAGTATTTCTCATATAGGTTGCTTAAAAAAAGGTTTTAGTGGTTCCTCCTGTTAACGTGTAAGAGAAGACTTAAAAAACAAACAGACATCAAATGAGTGTAGTTAGTCCATATCTGTAAGACTTATACTGTACATAACATATACATACTGGCTTTGTCATAGTTTACACTTAACATGAAAATAATTTCAATATAAGGCTGGAGCAACATATAATATAAACACAGAATATTGGCTTTGTTCCCAAAAGGTTCATTATATACTCAAAAATTAATAGACAGGACCTACAAGAGCCAGCATTTATTTATTTATTGATTAATTTTGACTTGGCATTAAATTAAGATTGCATTATTATATTTTTTAATAATACAACCTAATTAGGTACTTTTAATTTATTAATATGTACCTCAAATGCACCTTATACATTATATATAAAGTCTATGTTTCTCAGATGATGTTGAATATGATTCAAACATCCTTCATGATCATATTGATGATAATATTATTATTGTAGTTATAGTCTTTAGAAAAGCTAAATATTGATAGTTGTACAATTACAATTATGATAAATGTGTGTCTTCAGAGGTTGAATGATTTCATATGATCCATAATACGTAACAGTATTATTGTGTTAATACTGTATGTGTGTATGTGTGTGTGTGTGTGTGTGTGTGTGTGTCATGAAGGAGGAAGGTCAGAGGGTATAAGAGTTAAGCTGCTAAAATTGAAAAATTGATGACATCCCCAACACCACCCTTGTTTCTCCCAAAGTCAAAGTTCACCATGCTAGAAAGAAGACAAATGTGATGTGATATACTGAGGATGAAAATGAGCTTGTATGTGTGTGTGTATGCACTGATTGTCTGGAAGGACTTTCCTGTGCTTCAGAAGTCTAAAGCCCTGGTCAGGATGTAGTTATGGAGCGCTAATTTGAGAGCTGTCTGATTGCGGGCTTTCAATGGGCCCCTGCAAACTCTCTCTTAAACACATACACACACACGCACACAGACACACATACTCTTTATCAGTCATTAATCTATCAGGTGTCATTAACGGGGGGAGGATGGTCTGATTGGAACCAGAGGGAGACACAATGATGTCACACAAACATGCTTGAGTGCCAGACTGCTCATGTGTCTCCCCATTTTACTTTCATCCTCCTCATTGCCACACATACTGAGCTGCACATGTGACTGATACATAGACAGATAAAAGTGCAAAAGCAGGCGTACGACAGAAACACTCCTCATTCCGGGCTCCAACATCTGAGCCACAGCAGATGAGATGGAGTAGTGGTTGCAGCAGCTTTTATAGAAATGGATCAGAGGAGAAAGTGACAGTGAAGTTTGGATTCAACAACAATGGGAAGCTTATATTTCGTGTGAAGTGGTGTGTGTTGGACAAATGCGTATGTTTAATGAATGAGCCTGTGTTAGAAAAGACAGGCAGCTGATGTCGGTGCTGTAAACCCCTCTTACACCCAACATACAAAACATGAATACACTACTGAGCACACAAAGTGCAGGGCTATTTCTGGAGGACGCACTATTGTTTAGCAGAGACAGTAATCCCTTAAAGAGGTGCTGTGTTTCCCGACTGAGAATGGATCTCTTTATTAACACTGACGGAGGCTCATTATCTATAAATACAGGCGGGAGCAACTAATAAATCATTTCTCATGGCCCTGATAGAGCTCTAACCACAAGGCATTAAGGCATCGTGAATGCAAACCACACGCTGGCAGGCAGGCTCTCAGAGTGTGTGTGTGTTTGTGTGTGAGACTTACACCACGCTTTGGCAGGCAGGATGATGGGGCTCGAGCTGGGCTTTTGATTGAAATAGCATGTTGTCTTTCGACTTCCTATTTCGGCAGCCTTTAAATTATAGTGTCTCTGCAGGGCTGCAGAAAGTCTTTAGGGGTGGGAAAAAGTCAGAAAAGCGAAAATGTTTTTCTATTCACGTGAGGACAAAGTGGATGTGATTAGAGAGATTTAGAATGACTCAGATTTTTATGCTTAAGACTGAATTCAGCACTTCAGTAACAGGATTAATTAGCTTCTCTGCTTCCACATCAGTGTCAAAACCACTAATATCTATACACAAATATGTAAATTATATGTATATATGTATGTATGAAAATATGTATAGAAATGGTATCCACAAAGTCTCTTTGACAATTTAACAAATGTATTACAAAAGCATATGAATAGACCAATCTGTCGAAATTATTACAAAATGAAAAGTAGATGTTGCTTCATTTAATCCACCTCTATATGGGCACCATACACATTAGTTGTCTGATAAGTACATCCAGATGGTACTGGATTTGTTTCCATGTTGTCTGTATCATAACCTCATCAATGGTGTCAGTGGCATCAGTGATGTTTTCCTTCAGGTTGTTGATGTCCCGTATCTTTGTTCGATACACAATATCTTTAACATAACCCCATAGATAGAAATCCAGGGCAGTGATATGTGGTGAACGAGGTGTCCATGGAATTGGACCATCCCTTCCAATCCACTGGTCTGGAAATGTTTGATTTAGGAACCCACCAACATGCAGTCCCCAATGTGGTGGTGCACCATCTACCTGGAAAATGATGGTTGGTTGAAGGTCATCCAGTTGTGGTAACACATATTCAGTCAAAGGGTCAAAGTCAATATTTGCACTAATTGATCTGATGTTGAAAAAAACAGACACACTCAGGGTTGGGACCGTTGGAAAGCCGGCGGTCACTTTAAGGGGGTAATCATCTCAATACTACCTACCGTTCAAAAGTTATTAAAAAAAAACCCACATGAGCCAGGGGGATGAGGGGGTATAACCCTGACCCTAACCCAAACCCTACCCTTACCCCTAAACCTAACCATACACCTACCCCTAACCCTAACCCTATCCCCACCCCTAACCCTAACCCTACCCCTAACCCTACCCCGACCCCGACTCCTAACCCTACCCCTACCCCTAACCCTAACCCTGACCCAAACCCTACCCATACCCCTGACCCTAACCCTAACATACCCCTAACATACCCCTAACCCTACCCCTACGGCTAACCCTAACCCTACCCTTAACCTTACGAATACCCCTAATCCTAACCCCTATCCCTAACTAACCGTACCCCTACCCCTACTCCTACTCCTACTCTAACCCCACCCATAACCCTAACCCTAACTAACCCTACCCCTACGGCTAACCCTAACCCTACCCTTAACCTTACAAATACCCCTAATCCTAACCCCTATCCCTAACTAACCGTACCCCTACCCTTAACCTTACGAATACCCCTACCCCTACCCCTACTCCTAACCCTAACTCTAACCCTAACCCTACCCCTAACCTTAACCCTAATCCTACCCTTAACCCTACCCCTAACCTTAGCCCCCTAACCTTAACCCTACCCCTAACCCCTATCCCTACCCCTTCCGCTAACCCTAACCCTAAGCCTACCCTTAACCCTACGAATACCCCTAACCCTAACCCCTGTCCCTAACTAACCGTACCCCTACTCTAACCCCACCCATAACCCTAACTAACCCTACCCCTAACCCTAAGCCTAACCCTACACATAACCCTACCATTAAAAGCCTAACCCTAACCTTAACCCTAAGTTTAAAAACTTTGAAAACCACTTAGTACATAGAGCAAATCTGATTAATAAGTCGCATCAAATTTGGAATAAAATTTTTAAATTGTAAAGAAACTTTGTGGACACCCTGTATGTACAAAACCAAGTAATATAAATAGGAGATTCTTTTTATTTCCGATTCTGTCCTGTTCAGCTTTCTGCCTGTCTTCACTACTATCATCACTGTACTATCAAGTAATGAAAGTTTGGAAGCAAAGTACTTAAAGTTTCAGAGTGTAATATTTAGTGTTGTCTGATAATGAAGTTACTAATTGGAACCAACTGAATACTCCTCACTTCACAAAAGAACAGCCAGTGTTTGGTTCATCTGTTCTGGTACAGTATCATGGACTCTGTGGATGGAACCCACTCCCTGTAAGGCAACAAATGAAACAATCTACCAACACACTCAACCCTAAACTGTCAATTATTAGTAGGTAATTTTATTTTCAGTAAAATTGCTGGTTAAAGTTTGCTTAGCTACACATTATTACCATTTTTTATTGTTTAATATGTGTTGTGATTTTTTTGTCAAATGTAATTTAATATTGTTTGTATTACATTATTATTATTATTATTATTATTATTATTATTATTATCATGATTATTATTATTATTATTATTATTATTGTTGTTGTTGTTGTTGTTGTTATTATTATTATTATTATTATTATTATCATTATTATTATTATTATTATTATTATTGTTGTTGTTGTTGTTGTTGTTGTTGTTATTATTATTATTATTATTATTAT
>JAPQRQ010000002.1:28472672-28486846 GCA_037367365.1 Apogon talboti
GTTGTATGTTTGATACCCCTGGCATAAAGAGGTGATGAATAAGGAATAATGCAAATGGAGTTTTACATTAGTCAGAGAATGAGGGGACAGGGTGTGTGGTGACGAATTGTTAATCCTCAATTACATTTGTGATAAACAGTGAGTTAGCCAGGCCATGTAAAGTCAAGTTACATCAACATTAGCTAATGTCAGGTGGTTGAGAAAAATTACACATTTACCTCATTTCTGTAGAATATTATATGATATACAATCATATTCCTGTAAATGTTTGAAAAACTTGCTTGTGATCCTACACTTACCCTTGCGGTATAAGTGTATTTCTGTGTATGTGACCTGATCATGGTCAGGACTTGTTCTTTTTTATTCTGGACTAAACCACTATGTCCGTTAACACAAATCATTACAGACATTTAACCCATAAAGACCCAGTGCTACTTTAGTGGCAGTTCCTGAATGAATTTTTCTCTCTGTTGAACCTTTCTCAAGTGATTTAAGATGACCATTTATTATAATAATATTATCTTCTGTATTCTGCTTTTGTATCAGTGAAAATCAGCTATTTTCCTAATTTTAATTCACTGATCACATAGATTATTATTAAAGTTCAGAATGAAGTTGTAGGTTATTATATCAAAACAGAAAACTGAAGAAAAAGTGACTTTTTTTTTTTTTTAGCAAAATCTATCATTAACTGAACATAAACCCAGTGTGTCCATCCACTGTCACTGATCCAACTCCATGGGTTTTACTGGTGAATCAATGTTGTAGAAGATGACAGTGTCTCCACGGTAACTACAGAGCCTCTGAACGTCCAAATGGGTCATATCTGATAACCATGAAAAGATGACAAACTATATTTTACACTAATTATTTACATGTATTGATAGGATTAATGGATCAGATGGTTTTTGTCACCAGTGGATGTTTGGGTCTTTATGGATTAATGCAAAATGAGCAATTTTTCATTCTAATCAGAGCGTTTCATACATTGAGTTATCCTTCATTATCTAAACTATGTATCTACAGTATGACTAGTTGTATGACAGCCTAAACACAGCTTTGTGAATGCTGGCTTAAAAACTCTGTAAATTCCTCCTAGATTAATAGAAGTTCCTCTGTTTTCATGCCTCCAGAGCTGGATTCTAACTGGAGCTGGGCTGGACCAGACTCTGACAGGTTAACCCTCCTCAGAGGTCATTTCTGTTCTTATACAGTGTCCGTCCAGCGCTGCCTCCTGCTTCAGCTCAGCCCAGTGCTGTGTATCTAATCATACCCCTATCCTGGCCCATCCTGCAGAGATGTGGGAATGAAAGGTCCGATTAGGTCCTGCTGGAAATATTCAGCAGTGTGTGCAGCCCCCGCCCCACCCAGCCCACCACCCCAGCCAAGGCCCCCTCTAACCAGCCCCTCTCCCCTCGGCCCTGCGCTGCTCAGAGCTGTGATTGACATGTGAATTACAGTGTGCGGTGATGATAATAAGAGTGCTAACCGGGGCCAGGCCTGCTCCTTCCAGCCAGAAGCCAATCCCAGCTGGCACGGCCTGAAAGACAACCGCTGCCACCATCTGAAGAGGCAAATAAAAATGACAAGCTAACTGTTAAAGAACTGCTGATTTTTCACATGTTGTTTTAAAAGCTTTTGTGGCTCTGCCAGAGCTTTTTTTCAGCTCTTTCTCTCTTTTCTCCTAAATCTCACTCTTCTTCCCCCTGACCACATCCAGATATATGAAACCTCTCATTTATCAGGGCAATCTAAAAATAATTCCCCTCCACTGTGGTGAGTCTTTGATAAAAAAAAAAATATCTGTGTTCAGAGCGATTGAGCTCAATGGGACAAAAACAGATAGAGACGTGTGTGACTGTGGGGTTCCTCAACAACCTCCCACCACATATATGCACAAAAAGATGGATTTCCCTTAGATAATTACTACTTCCTCTAACCATGTATGTTAACAACACCAAAAGGAGCCGTCAACACATTTCAAACTCCGGCTTTAGCCAGCTAACAATCCTTAAGTGTGTTTGTATTGGCCTGCTGGTATTGTTCACTTTTCTGCATTATTTTACCCAAACAGTCCAACATAATATGGTAGTTACACATTATAGAATTAGGAAATTACACTCTATCACCCTGCGGATTAGTTTTCCACCTCCTGACATGTTTCAGAGAAGAACAATGCTGATTCTCAGAGGTTTATTCCCAAATTGCAGCTCCCCAAGGTCCCTGTGGATCCCTGTGCCCAGCTGAATGTGAGTCCTGCTTGGCAGAGCTGGACTCACCCCGTCTGGGCCGTCACTCTGAGGAACGGAGGAGACGGGGGGAGGAGGAGGAGGAGGAGGAGGAGGAGGAGGAGGAGGAAGGGAGAAAGGGAGAAAGGGGGAGCAACAGCGCTCGACTGAGATCCTCTCATGGAGAATCTGACTCTCATTATCAATTACGGCTGTTTTTGTTTCTTTTTACCACAGCCATTAACCGCACTGTTACTGGCAGTCAAAGAGAAAGAGAGAGAGAGGAAGTGAGAGACACACACTGAGAGAAAGGTAATTTTCATCAAAAAGAATTAACTATCCAAACAAGTGAGATGAATGTGCTGGATTAACAGGGGGCCTCCTGAAAATCTTGTGGACAGATGAAGATCTATATGTGTTTAATAGGAAGAGGGTGAGTAGCAGGGGATAACTGAAGGCTTAGGAGGAGAGGGAGAACGAGGGAGGGAGTGGGAGAAGATAATTCACAACACACTTGTGGTGAGTGGAGGAGGCTGCGTGTTGGCAGCGATGCATTGCTCTGCTCCTCCGTCTCTCATGCCCTCATCCCTCGTTACCCGCCTGGGCCAGGTTGAGGCGTGAGGAGCCAGTAAAGGCTGGATGCCGTGGCACATGAGCCATTAAATCTTCCTACACTGTGGGCAGGAGGAAGGCGGTAGTACCAGGACTCATGCCCGGGCTTTTCCAACGGCTGCCAGGCTCACAGCCTCAGAGAGTAGAGAGTGAAGGTGGTGTGCAGAAGAGGAGAGAAGTCCTGGCAACAAAACCAGACAACAAATGCATGTGAGTGGGCGCTTACATTGTTGTGCTCTGTTATCTGGTTTACCCAAAAAGAAAACAGTCATACAACTGATCCAGCATTGTGCTGTGATGACGCCAATGAGGACCTAAGAGGAAACAAAAAGGACTTCCAAACGGTTTCTCCAGCAATTTAGTACTGCATTAATATAACATTAGTGGATCAGAGGGAGAGGACATGCATTCTTTAGTGAATAGAAGTCCAGATATTTGTGTAGAAACAGACTCTGGTAAATGTAAAAGTACTGATTTCAGTTCAAGTAAATGAAAAATTAAAGATAAGGTATTTAAAGATATATATGTATACACACACACACACACACATATATGTGTGTGTATAGGTTTAACTCATTAGACCTATATATATATGTGTGTATGTGTGTGTATGTGTGTGTGTGTATTTAGAGCTTTATAGATATATGTATATACATGTTTTTGTAGTATTGATCATTTCTTTCCTGCTACTTTTTTATTATACTCCAATAGAGCAACTGTAACACACAATTTCCCCTGGGATTAATAAAGTATTCTGATTCTAAGTCTAATTCTAATTCTTTTTCTTATTCTGATTAATTTTTAACCATGATTTGGTTTTAGGACATTATCCAGGACAGTAACTCTAATGTAAAGGTTTGCCTCAATAATCCTGATCTAGGGTTCTGTCAGCTGTAGATGAATGATGGTTTGTGGTGTACTGTTACACACTGGAATACATGCAGATTCCTTAAATATCTTATCTATATTATTCACTATAGACAGTGAAATGTCCAAATCCCATCCCACATTTCTTTGAGAAAAACTGTTCAATTGTTTTCTTACACATTCTGACAAACTGGTGATCACTTTGTTCCTGGATGCTGCTTTTGGATCAGATCATGACTATAATTATGTGTTTCTAATCACATTCTTATTTCATTATTTTTAACTCATTAGACCTACCATACTTATCTCCTATTCCAACATTTTTCTTGAATGTGTTTCCACCTGAATGTGAGAGATGGATGTGTATTTACAAAATAAATTAAATCAATCAGACAAAACCTAAAATATGTTGTGTACATACTGTCTATAATGAAATAAAAAACTCCATTTTAATATCACTGTTTTTATTTCCATAATGTCTCAAAGTTTTCTTATGGGGGGGTTGTGAATGCATATTGGCCTAACGCTTAACCCCAGCTTTGGTTTAGGGCTCTATGAAAAGACTGGATGTTTAAAGGTCAGAATCTGAAGTCATGTAACTCTGATCACATTGCCTAATGTCATTTTTTCCAAGCTGAAACATCTTCCTCCATTAGCACTTTTTTTTTTCACAAGTATAAAATTGGCAGAAGCAGAGAATAGACAAATATCTGTGTCCAGCAGTTAAAGTTGAAGATTTTTTCTTTATTTAAGTTTCTTTTTTAACACTTTAAAAAATGTTTTGTGTTTCTGATAGAATGTTTGGCAGATGATTTTTGAGTAATTATATAACTGGTGTTGAGGACACTTTTACACATCTTTAACTTTCTGAAAGCTTTGACACTCGTGTTTTGGTGTTAAGGCAGGTGAGAGTCTCCTCTTTCTTACCTATACTTAATGGCAGGAGCCCAATTGAAATAAAGACATGTTTGGATGTTCAAACCAGGAGGCCAGATAGGACTGTGTGCAGATGCAGTCAGTTAACACCTTAAAGGAAGGACTGATTCTGTCATTACAGAAGCTTCAGAAGCAGAAGTGATGAAGAGAGTTTGTTAGTGCTGCGCAACAAGGATCCCTGCAGGGACTCGACAATCTGGACCTCAGACAGCTGCACCCCCTGAGAGAGGGACGAGAAGGGGCTTATGAGTAGCAGATGTGACAGACACACACACCCACCATGGAACTGATGACATGTCAGGGTCAAAGGAATTTGTCACTCTATAATCAGTCATGTTGTGAAAGGCTTTGACTGCTTCTGCTCTTGTCTACCTCCTTGTCTTTCTCAGCATGTGCAGTCAGGAACACATGAGAAATGACTTGAAACAGCCTAGAATAGATGTGCACAATTAATACATCGTTGTAATAGTGTGTGTGTATTTCAGGTGAGCTTTCATTCTCGTCCAATGCTCAGAACTCACTTTCCATTAGTGCTACAACACACTAAGTGTGTACAGCGTTCTCTATTCAAACACTCCACATATGTCACAGAGAAGGGCTGGTGAAAGTTTGACGTTTGGCAGTGAGTGGGCATCCGCTCCAGCAGCACATGCCCAGAATAATCCTCACACACATACACACAAACACTCACACACACTCATACAAAGCACACTAACTGCTCAGCATCAGGATCCAACTTAAAACAAACCATCAGGGGGCCGTCACATCCACTAAGCACTGAGCAACAGACAGACAGCCCTGTTTATAAACACACACACATGCACACACATACACACACACACCTATGTGTGAGCGTCCACGTGCACACATACTGTAAAGGCAGATGCCTACCATGACTGTGCGGCTGGACGTGATTATTCTTTGGGCACCAGCCTGAAGCTCTACACACACTCAGCCTAAGTGTCAGCCATCAAGTCACGGTGAAAGACACATGACACAGTGAATAAACAATCCATTTATAGCTTTATGTAGAAAAAAACAAACCAACCAAGACCAAATTGAATTCATAAAAGCCCGAGTTTAAACTAAGTAACAGACAACAGACACTGATTCAAGCAGCTACAAAAACCCCATAAACCTCATGAAGTATGTGTTGCAGTGGAATCTCCAATTTTGCTGATTTAAAGTTTCAATTACAGACCAATTATTCGCAAATGCTTATTAATTAAGCCACTGATGCGCAAATCAACAGCATGCGAGTAGGCCCGAAGGCGCAAAATGATCGGAAAGCCTAATTGCGGCCGGTCATCAAACATCCGCATTAATGGAAACCTGAAGCCCGTGTTAAATTGGATTTGAGTGTCTTGTTTCCGCCGAGCGTGCGTATTTGTGCTTTAATAAGAGGAAACATGTGTGCCAAACATCCCCGAATGGGACAATACAGATTTGCACTGGATTAAAGATCATAAAACAAGGAGAAGGAGCTTCCTGTTGTGTTTTGGAGAGCCAAGGCGGTCACTTGACTGCACGCCCGTCATCACTCGCTTGACATCCCATAATCCCACGACGAAGATTTATGACCTGACTGCTGAAGACAACATGGAAAAATAATCTCTCGAGTTTTGCGTGGAAACTACCCGGGCTATTTCTATCGGTTTCTATGCGTCTTTTCTTTCAGTAAAGTGGCATACCAGTGCGCACACAGACGCGCAGGGAGTTCCTATTATTTATGTTGCGCTTTTCTTCACAACTCTCAGGCCGCCTGTTTGGGATGTACTTGGTTACCGTACTTAAAGAAAACGACAAGTTAGGAAAGAATAAACATAAATCCAGACCGCGGTTCTGAAACAGGTTATGATGACAGAGAACATGTGATTCCGGTTGGTCATAGTTCTCCATTTCCCGGCTGTTGTCAGAGATTTCCATCACCAACCAAACCAACCGTTCCATAAACACAGCCCTCATTTGTTTTCTCCTCAGAGCAATTATATCATGTGATTAAAAAACATTTTAAATAGAGCCTTTGCTGAACTTTATTTGTGTAAAGCGGATCTATTTCATGTCGAGCAGTAATGTAATAATCCCGAGCTGTCATTACGGCCCAGTTTCCCCTTGTGCGCAAAACTCCATCTGATCTCCGCACTTATGAGAACCAGACTGGCGCACACCCTGCACCGGGCACCGCAAAAAAAAAAAAAATAATAAAAATAAATAAATCATCCTCCACCTCTTACACCGGACAAACGGGAGACAAGAGACGGCTCTAAGAAAAGCCTTCAAATTAATATAGGAAATGTTAGCTTCAACACAAATGCAGCCACTTTCATTGATATATTTTAGATTCCAGATGGTCCGAATTAACAGACTTAAATATTTGTGACTTGACTCCACTTCCAGCGCCTTGAAATGTTCCTTGTATTTATCTATGCGCTGTCTAAATGGATGGAAGCAACATGGGAAACACGCAAGTCAATCAAACAGCTTCCTTGTGCTAAACTAAAAAATAACCCAAAAGAAAAAAGTCCTTCTCTAACCTTAACGTAAACACGTTGGAGACTTAAATTCACTTCATGAAATGAGTTCGTCTGCTCTGGGTCTGGGCCAGTTCTAGTTTCTTAGCAATTATTTTCCACTTGCATTTGATTTCTGGTAAAACATATTTTACACCTGCATTCTATTATAAAGTATAATATTGAAAAAAAATTCCTAAATGGCGTCATCTGTCTTAACATGTAACTGTACAGTAGCGCATCGCACTGTCCCAGATGCTTAAAGACCAATGAGGCTAAGAGCACACTGCAAAAAATATCTGTCACGTAACCAGGATTAATTGTAGAACGTATTTATTAACCTCCTAAGACGCTTGATTAAATAATTTAAGGTATTTCCCTGTAAACATTTCAGAACAGTTTTGGATCTAATGTAAACATGCTGATTAAACTGTGCCATATTGGATTTTTGCAAAGTGTAGAAATGTAAAAAATAAAATAAAAATATGCCACCACGTTACAGAAACCTATTCAGTCACATCTCTGGGAACATACATCACCATTTATTTAAGACAAATACCATTCCGAGCCAGAGTTTAGGACGGATGGATATTTCTTGCAGTGCAGGCCCATGTGGAGGAATGCACGCTGCGCTCTTCCCTCCCTCTCTGTGACGCGCAATGGGGAAACGGAGAAACAAGCCCTCTGTGCAACAGAAGAAAGTGGAGACACTAAAACGGGTAAAGGGAGAGAGGGGGAAATATTATAGTGAGGAGGGGAGGCGTGCCAGTAATCAAGGATTTGGATGAAGGCGCGCGTCTTTGGGAACACATGGGAACGCACAGGATCAATTACGCAGCGTCACAGAGCCGCCGCGAGAGAAGAGGGGCTCCCTGAGGTGCTGAAACTGCTGCTGCTGCTGCTGGTTCTGCCCTGTCCTGCTCCGAACGAGCCGGGACACTCAACTCCTTTTCGGGACAAAGTCAAAGTTGAGAAGGATATAGGACTCAGACGCAGGGACGGGCTCTTCTCGCCAGGATGCAGGGTCTGAGCTCCCGCGCTCATGCCTTCTCGGTGGAGGCTCTGGTCGGGAAACCCTGCAAGAGGATGAAAGTGTCGGACTCAAGTTCAGCCGAAGACACCGGCAGCGATACGAGCATCATCACCGGTGAGACGGCAACTGAGTCTGGATCTGCAGACTCAGTTGCCGTTTTCGCATTTTACGCACAAGACGAAACCAGAAAATCTGTCAAACACCCGACCCATTTTTTTCTCCCCAGACTCACTGGCTATGATCTTATTTAATCTCACATGTTAAATGATGCCTAAAATTTACCAGATAAAGTTATTAAGTTTTTAGTCTCCGTGGCATCAGCTATAATGAATTAAAAATCTGCGTTCACTCTGCTCATATAAAAAGTAATTTTATTAATAACGTCAGCCTCTTCATATGTTTACAAACTTTCTGCAAAATCCTAAATATTTTTTTTTTTTACTACTAGTCCATAACAGTAAAGGTCCCCAGACTGGATCTTACTCATTCAGTTCTTTTGCACCTTTTAGGCCTGAACGAATATCCAGTCAGCCGGATGAAGAAAGCAGGTTCCACGCCGCGGAGGTCGGAGGACTCTTCCTGTGACCCGGAGAGACTGGCTGTCAGGTCCGGGTCCACAGAGGCCGACCCGGGTGGAGAGGAGGACACGCCGAAGGACAGAGAGGTCCGCGTAGAGCTGCAGGGCTCCGAGCTGTGGAAGCGATTCTATGAGATTGGCACCGAGATGATCATCACCAAAGCTGGCAGGTATAAAATCTGGATAAAAGGGGCAAATATTTCTGTCAGTGTTTAGAGCAACGAAAGGAAATGTAGCCGGAGTTTACAAACCGTAACGAACTGAGGCCTTTAGGTGCCCTTTACTGACTTCATATCTCAGATGTCCACTTTATTTCCCTTCATATACTGGTGCGCTCTGTCACAGTCCATAACAGTGCAAACATAGGCCATTTGTTTTAATTATTTTATTCCAATCATTTTTAATCTGTTTATCCAATTCTATTTTATTCAATAAGATTTTTGACTCTTACAAAATCATGATCTTGGTAATTTCCTCCTTTTTTAAAAATTACACCAAAACTAAATAGACTCTTTACGCTGATCCACACGTTTGTCATTTTCATTAATCTGTCAGTAAGTGAAGGTTTGCGTATGAAAAACAGGCTTCACTGCGCATAATCAGCGAATCCGTATTTACACGAACTGTTCTGCGGTTACAGGTGTGCGTTTATCAGGTGTTTGGAAATTAAACAGCCAATCAGATATGAGCAAAACAACTGTCAGTGTATCAACATTTTTCTATGCAAATTAGTTGCATGAGAAACTTATCTGTTGTGAAGTAGAGGCTTTACACCGCAGTCTGTAAGTGAATAGTAGTTTATTGTGTTATTGTATAGAAACATGTACCTGTAAGTTCAGTCTGTGCGTTTTGCTTTACATTGCACACTAAAGCAGACGTTTAATCCTGGTGTACTGACCTTCAGTGAAGCTCGGGAAATTATTCAATTTTGTCGGACCCTATTAAAATCTATTTTCTAAAAAAAATTCCAGCCTTTTTGGAAACTACAGAGACCTGCATGATTAGAACGTGTCTCGTGGCACACATAGTTTTGGGCTGATCCAATTATCTTTATTTCCTAATTTCAAGGAAATTCAACTGAGCTCTCCTTCTAAAAATGAGTTATTGGGGTATACTAACTACTTGCTGAAATCTTGGTTCCGTTTATTCAATTACCGAAACCAGTGCTGTAAATCTCGACAGTGGAGATCACGGCCCTTTGAGGTCCCTTAACTTTCCTCTGGTGTTTTACGCACGGTTAAAAAAAATAAAAATAAAAAGAAGTCCCCGAGTTCTAGTTTCTGGTCTCATTTTGTTTTTGAGTCGAACATAATAACAACACAAACATACCATCAAAGAAAGAAAGACTGTAATTGAGCATCATTTCATATGCCTTTTCTGTAATTATCATGCTTCTCTTTAGGAGGATGTTTCCCTCAGTGCGCGTGAAAGTGCGCAATCTGGACCCGTGCCAACAATATTATGTCGCCATGGACGTCATGCCCGTGGACTCCAAACGCTACAGGTACGTTATTTAATGCCTCCACTTTAACGTGTATTAGTTCACTTTCATTCTCATTTATTTACAAACCTTCCCCCGTAGGTATGTGTACCACAGCTCGCAGTGGATGGTGGCGGGAAACACGGACCACTCGTGCATCTCTCCCAGACTGTACGTGCACCCGGACTCGCCGTGCGCAGGGGAGACGTGGATGCGTCAGGTCATCAGCTTCGACCGGGTCAAGCTCACCAACAATGAAATGGACGATAAGGGACATGTAGGTAACACATCTGTGTGCAGTGGACGTGGACTTGACACTGATACTGTGGGCTGCGAACAGGAGGCCCACGGGTGGAAATAGAAGCAACTGGTTTTATTTGTTATCAATTTTTCTTATTCAAGTGCCTTAACCCATAAAGACCCAGACCTACTTTTGTGTCAGTTTGCAAATGAATTTTTCTTTCTATTTAACCTTTTGTAAGTGATTTTACAATATTATCTTCTACATTTTCCATTTTTCACTGTTAATCATGTACTTCCCTATATTCCTATTTAATTTCCTATATTTAATTTAGATGGTCATGAAAACTCAGAGTAAATTCAAAGGTTATTATATAAAAACAGAGAAAACTGAAGAAAAGTTGACTTTTTCAGTAAAGATATCAGTAACTGACTATAAACCAAGTGTGTCCGTCCACTGTCATTGATCGAACTCCATGGGTTTCACTGGTGAATCAATGTTGTGTTTCCACATTCACATTCACTGAACGTCCAAATGGGTCATATCTGATGATTTTACACCAATTATTGACATGGACTGATAGGAGTACTGGATCATTCAGGTATTAAACAGTAGATGCTTTTGGTTGCCAGTGGATGTTTGGTTATGGGTTAATGTCTTGATTGATTGAACAAATAAGGGTAAGGGGGCAGGAATATATACAAGTTAAACTTCATCCTGCTCCTTTTCGAGTATGTTTTCTTTTCTATTAATTTTTCTTGTTGTTTTTGTTTGTCAGTCAATCAATCAAATAATATTCTGTGGCATTTTTGTTTTTTTTTAATATAGATTTTGTTCATTTTAATTCACTATAAAGAAGTAGCTGATACAGACATGAAGGAGGAGTAAATGAGTCTTTAACTGTTGTGACAGCTTCACTCATGTTAGGGTTGTAGTCAAACACATGTCTGCTGTAACACAGGACCATTTCTGCAGAAACCATGAAAGCCTGATGGGATAAAGGAAGTGGAAATCCTTCTCTGCTCCAAAACTTCCTGTAAAAGTTCACTGATGTACAGATGTGACAGATGTGGGAACTGCAAAGCCTGTGCAGGGCTTTTGACTTGATCCTAGTGTTTATACAACCACACATGAATTTAGTGGGTCGTCTGTGTGGACGACTGTGTGTCGTAGCGTTGGAGGAGACCGTGAAGGAATGAAAAATCAGTGATTGCTCCGCAGAGATGAAACCTGCTTCTCTTATGAGCTTCACATTTGGCTTGTTTTAGTTGAAGACGTGTTGATTTTCTGATTTATTTTTTGAAGCGGTCTCATAGAGCCTGCAATTGACATGAACATAGATTAGGAAAGAATCAACCTTTTTATTTTAAAAATATTTTGCTGATGTGAATCTGTATTTTTATTTTCTCTGTACGCAGACACATAAAACCATGTACAGAACCTTAAACTTGTTGAACTGTAAATCAACATATTATTATTATTTTTCATTGCTTTTTTGTTTGTCAAATTACACATATGCAAACTCACTCAAAAATAATCTGAAATTTTTGTGGGGATTTTTTTTGCAATAATACACACTATCAACAAAATTGCATTTCTTTTCAGTTAGTCTGTTAGTATCATATTACTAGTTTGAAGTTGCCGAATTACACATTTTATTCTAAGACTGTTACTCTGGGTACATTTTTTTGTTTTGCTCTACATCATATTATTGGATCTTGCTGTATTAAGCACCTGGAGATATTTTTGTTGTTGTGATTTGGAGCTACAATAATAGAGTTAAAATAAGATGAACTGATAATAGCTTCACTGCGACAGCCAATATATTTTTGCAGTGTGTTATTTCTGCTTTCACCAATGTACGATGAATAACTTGGCATTGTTGTAAATTCTATTTTGTATTTTATTATCAACTTATCTTCATGTTTTTCCTGACATATTTAATTTCACTTATGTGATCTCCATATTATATTCACAGTCAAAGTTACATAATTACATTTTCTCTCTGTTTTTAGTCTTTCAAATGAAGATTAGAACAACCACAATGGTTTAATTAAATTGAACTATATGTTTAAGGTGCGGTTAAATATTTAGGAAATGTAAAATATTATCCTTATATTTCTATTCAGATCATTCTCCAGTCGATGCACAAATACAAGCCACGTGTGCATATCATCCGACATGACCCTCGGATGGACCTGTCACAGATCCAGTCTCTGCCTGCTGAAGGAGTGCACAGCTTCTCCTTCCCAGAAACGGAGTTCACCACGGTCACAGCCTACCAGAACCAACAGGTAACAACACCCCACCCAACTGTCGCCATGTGCAGAAGGCTCAAATACTAACCAACATTATCAAAAACAGTAGTTATCCAAACATGTCTGAGAAATATTTGCAGTGAAAGCTCTTCTTAGAGTCTTTCATATCCAACATTTAACATTTCTGTGTGTGTGTGTGTGTTTATCTTGTATGTGCTGGTAATATTGGAAAAGCAGATGTCCAGACTTTGTCATGAACACGGTGATTGTTATAGTGATCCATTCAGCAGCTCAGGCTTCTTTGACCTCACATAAAAATGTTGAAACCTCATGAACATCATGACGGTGGGGAGGCCCACTTCCCTGTGGTCTAAATCACAGATTGCGTCGCCCTGATTTTCTGCTGGCGAGCTGCTCACAGAGGGCGTGTGTTCCTGTGCGGGGGAGCTGACCCCGCTGTTGGCTACCATTTCTCCAGTAACAGAGCCATCCATGGGGACTGGCAGCTCTTTTCATCAGGGCTCATTTTACGATCAGCGAATGTATTATTGCAGAAAGTCAGTAATGAGCTGTGACTGGGCTGGCTGCTGGAGTCCGCAGCTATTAAAGCACCAAATAAAACTGGACGACCCGAACCCCCTTCTCCAAGAATCCTGTTTGACATGGCCGATCGCCCTGGGTGCTGCTGGGAGATGAAGTCCCCTTGGGCCAGCTCTGCCACTCTCCACGCTGTTGTAAAAGCTGAGCTCATTGTTAGCTTAACACGTCATATGGCTGACAAATCCACCCTAACCCGTGTCTGTTTCTGTCTCTTGGGTAAGATCACAAAACTGAAGATCGACAGGAATCCGTTTGCCAAGGGCTTCAGAGATCCAGGAAGGAACAGGTACAGAAAACCTCACCGAACATCAACACTTGTTTCAAAAAGTACTTCACTAAAGGACCCAAGAGAGATTTAAGGTTTAACCGCTGAAACTGAACACCATATAAAACCTTCAAATGAAGTTGAACAGTGTAGTGCAGAATTTCACACCTCTCAGAACCAATATTTTAATACCTATAATATTTTCAGTGCTGCCATAGTTTCCTTTGGTAAAAAAAAGATTATTTCCAAAGGCTGTGTTTGTGCACAGGTAACTGACAGTCACATGATACTGACATGATGCAAAGACTAATAAACCATTCTAACTTCAACCCACTGTGGCAAAATGTGTTGTGGATTCAACTGTAGCTATCAATGAAATTGTATATTTATATATGACAATTTTGAGCATATTTAGCTGTGGCTACAAATGTAGTTTACCACCACCAGAGTGTGACTGTCAGAGTGAATGAATAATGGATCAATAATGTAAAGCACTTTGGGTGCCTTGAAAAGTGCTATAGACATCTAATCCATTATTATTATTATTATTATTATTATTATTATTAT
>JAPQRQ010000002.1:28491790-28502373 GCA_037367365.1 Apogon talboti
TGTGTGTGTGTGTACGTCTTCACAGAACATCCATGAGTGTGTTTAGAGAGAGGTCACTGGGGCATTACATAGGCATGTGCTCCTCGACAGCCCGCTGTCTTACAGGAGCAGAGGTTAGATGAGCGCACGACAAACAGCTTTAACATGTGGCCTGGCACCTGGCCTGTATGTGTGTGTTTGGATTTTTCCTCTGCGTTCTCCAACTGGGCCTTACACTCATGCCTTTCAGAAGGTGTCAATGACCCAAGCAGCTCTTCCAATTTACATCTTTAATTTTGAGTCTTTTCTGTGATTTGGGTACCTCAAAACAAAATGCTGCTAGTTTGGTAATCCAATGAATAAAAACCCCCAAAAAACCAAAAACAAACTTCTACTGAAACTTCTTTGAACCGTTAAATGTATTTGGCAGCTGTGGGTGCAGATTGCAGAATAATATTACAAGCTAACATTAAATGCTCATATTAAAAGCAGTGTTGTATAGTAATTAAATAATAATACTCCACTGCTGTCCTCAAGTATATTTTGGGAGAATTCTGTTTACTTTCACTTTTAGTTCACTACATTTCCTAACTCAGTTGCATAGTTACTCCCATACATTTTTAATGCACAGTATCGTTACACTCATTACTCATTACAAAAATAAATTAATGGAAATTTGGTGTTTTCACCACTGAAATTACTGACGACTGCAACAAGGTCAGGAAGATGATTTGTCATTGGGTCTAATCATGTAATGAACAAGTGCAAATGACAGTCCATACTCAACCTGTCGACCATCTGTTGATATGAACAGCAGAGTAATATTCCAAATTCTGACTGCCTTTGGTTATTATGAACATTCATTTGTACTTTTGCTTTCATTACTTGAGTACATTTAGTTGTAGATTACTATATACTTAAATACAGTAAATACTAGATACTTAAAGACTTTAACTTGAGTAACATTTCAGTTGGTGACTTGAACTTCTACCAAAGTCATTTTTTGGTAGGGCACCTGTACTTCTATTCAAGTGGGACATTCCAGTACTTTATACAACACTGATTAAAAGTAAAAGTAGTCCAGAAACACACTGTAGAACTGACACTTTTAGAGGTTCACTGTGTGACATTTGTGCATGTTTATGTACTTACATGACGTTTGTGTTAGAGTGTGTGTTCTACAGGGAGGTGGTTACTGTACATGTATGTAAACTACATATCTACAGTAAACTAACAGTAGGTAGTGTTGCAAACTAGTGCCACTCTAAAGAAGCAGTGGAGATGTACTGAGGTCCCGAAGGACTAACATAAACATCATCCTTTGGATTTTTGTGGGAAACTGAGCCAGGGTCCTGTAAATAGAAATCTGTCATCAGGCCGTCATCGTGGATGTTGACGGAGGTGGGCGGTAGCAAAGTACAAATACTTTAGGTTCAGTCTGAAACAGTGTTTTGGCTTCATTAGTGTGAAAATTCCTTATTACCTTTCAGCAGTGGTCTACCAGGAAACAAGACTTCTGCAACTTGTCTTGACTTTGTTTAGAGGTCTGTAGAAAATTCACTCCATGACGGAAGCCTTTGGGAAAATGTCTGGTCACCAGTGTTTTGAGACAGAGAAGGGAGGAGTTAAATGTGGCGGATGGTCTGTGAACAGGGGTGCCATCCTGTCAAAAGTTACATAGGTAGAAGAAGAAAAAAATACATTTAAATTATCACGGCACAGTTCTTATACTGTGTTCTGTAGTTCATGTCAATGTATATTGAAGGTGTTTTTTACTGTATTTTGTGTGAATATGTTCAATTCATGGGTGCTGGTAAAATGAATGTATATGTACAGGTGACATGAGGCTGAGCTCACGGTGGAATTTCAGCACTCTAGCCAGACAGAATGGTTGTAATTTTCTTGTCTATGTGAGATTAGATGATTTTTACTGAGCTGCTACATGGCCTAGAGTGAAATACAGATACTTTCAGGACTCCAAATGAATATAAAGCAGAGGATTAACCTGCTCCACTTGTCACAGGCAGTGCAACCAACTCCTCAGTAACGAAACAGGCTTCTGTCTGTCCTAAAAGATACTAGAATTTGATAAATTATGTCATCACCTAATTTGCATAATTGTAAATGTGCACCTAATTGTAATCAATGATGTAGGAGAGAGGAATAATGCTGTGTGAGAGACAAAAAGTGAGTATAAAAACAGCCTAAATAAGTTTCAAACTACAAATGAACTATACTGTGTCAGTTCTTGTTTTTTTCAATGTCACAGTTCCAACCCTCCCCCTTTATCCGGGCTAAAGTGACCCAAAAGAGACACTCTGGTGGAGTTACTTAGGTTGTTTATTTATTTATTTATTTATTTGTTTGTTTGTTTAGTTTTTAGCTGCATTTTCTTCAGTTTGGTTTGGTTTTTAACCTCCACTAAGGAGACTACAACAATTCACATTAAAACATGAACATTTTTAACCATAACATTTTTAATTTTTAGTCTACATTAATAATCTAAATGGACCGACAAGAGACAATAGAGAAAACTGTCAATGTCAATGGGACTGATTTATATTCAGTGCAGGGATTTGTTTTAGACAAAGAACAATACATGCATTCACGTCAGAGTCTCCAAAAGTCTCCAATAACACCATTAAAAGTTGACAGGTTTGTCTCTAGTCACTTTTTAGATAAAGGGTCTGAAAAATGACTAAATATAGCAACAAATTCACTAAATTGGCAACACTGCATAACTCACTATGCACTTTTGCAGCTACACAGACAGACTGACACAGAAAATCATTTTGTGTCATTTGGAGGATAATTATATGCGCTTTAGCCTTTGAGTCACTTTTCAAAAGTTGCTAGATGTTTTAACAAATTTTAGAACTAGCTAAATTTGTTGCAAGGTGCTTTTTGAAAAAAGTTTAAAAAGTTGCTGGGGGAGTAAATCTAGCAACAAAGGTGCTAAGTTGGCATCAGTGGTCACAGCCAGCACAGTTTAGTCCTGTTCAGTTACACTTATGTTTGGTCTCTTCCACCTGTGGTTTTTACAAAGGGACTCTAGTTCAACAGAGTGTGAGGTCAAACACCACTTGGCTGTTCATCTACATGGAATATGAGTGGTGGTCAAGTAGATTGGCTGTGGGTTTTCATGTTTGCATTCTGCCAGTAACAGGGTCTCATAACTGCAATATTCTGGCATCATTTTTCCATAGCGGCTTTAAATGATATTGTATCATCTACTTACTCCCTGAATTTTAGATTTTATATATTTGAAGGCCAGTTTCATCCTGAATTGAAAGAACATCAAGACACAGAAAGATGATCCCTTGAGCTGTCCTTCCATATCACACACTACTTACGTAACAAGACGAAAACAACATAAAAGCTGTAACAAGAAACAGAAATCCAAGAAGACTGGAAGGTGGAGAAAAAAGTAGAAATATTTATCAAGGATTAGCGTACATTTCAGCTGCAGTGCTTTTCTTTTTTTATATGAATATCTGTACTTCCTCTTCAGTGCAGAATGTTTGTAGCCTAATTTTTATCACCTCTGGATGTAAGAGGGTACTTTATATTATAATCCGTTCCCAAACTATCCCACTATCACACCATCACTGATTCTTAATGTACAGTACTGGTGTTGGTTTCTGTTGGGTGGAGTGTTTTGTCATCTGTGTTTCTGAGTGCAGGGTGGCTTGGAGCGGCCTGTCAGCACTCAGCTTATAATCAACAAACACAACGCACACTCTGACCCCGGCTGTCCATCATGTGGGCGTCCCCCCTCTTCCACGTAAACAGAGTATGTGTGCTATTTCCTTCTCCACTCCGACAGACCTAAGGAGATTCTACCTACAGGTGTATGGATGTGTGTCAATGGTAACATGTATCTGAGCTTGTATGTGTGAGAGGGGAAAGTGAATGAGCTCCTCTCTGGCGTTGGTTTTGTTTTAATACAATCCCATAAATCAAGCTTTTTGGAACAAGAGATGTGAGATATTCTTTTTCTCTTTGCCCCTATCTCTGACAGAGGGATAGATCGTTTTTACCTCTTTTTGCTTCCTGTGTATGACAGGTTATCACTCCTGGGACTGATACAGAAAGAGGGGAGAATAAAAAAAAGGGGATGGGGAGTGATTGAATGAGAGTGATGCTCCGTGGCTGATGTATCGGATGGCAGATGAGGAGCTGGGGTGAAGGTGCGCGGTGCAGGGAAAAAGAATGATTTACCGCCGGCCTGTACTCTCCTCTCCTCTTATCCCTGCCCTGGTTCTTTCATGTCTCAACCCAGGGTCGACCTGCCCGCTGCCCCAGATGGTGCTGTCTGTCTGGGCTGCCCTCTACAGGATGTGTCCCTCTCACCCCCACAACCACAGACCTATACTGGCCTTAATTGATTTCAGGGGGGAAAGGCCCTCTCTCTCTCTCTCTCTTTTCTTTTCCACACACACATGCAGACAGCTTGCCAACAGCTAGTGCCCCCAGTACACACACATACACGCGGCTGGCGCTGTGCGCTGTCAACGCTAATTCAATTTGAGACGCGGGACTGTGACTAACTGCAGACCTGCAGAGTGTTTTACCATATGCACCACACACACTCAGACAGACACACGTAAGGGCAGATTACTGCGCACACACAGCTCTGTCATTTCCATTGGTGTAATGATAATGTAATTCCAGAAGTACAAATCCTATTAATAGATCTATTTTCTTCCTTCTACATCCTGTTAAATGAGAAATGCCTAACAGTGTGTCTGCAGGTCCTTAAAAACCTTCAATATGACAATTATATAAATATTATTTATGGGCGACCGCAGAAGTAATCCAATACTTGGCAAGTTTTTTAATCTAACTTCATTTATGCATCTTTTCATTTCTTTTTGTAAAAGTGAATCAAGCTCTTCTGCATGAAAATCCCCATACACTGAATTTAATACTTGTACTTTACTATTCATTAAGTGCAAAATAATATAACCTTAATGATCATCTTCCTCCATAAATCATATCTCTGCACAAGATCACATATATACTACTTAACCACTGCAATGCTTTTATCATTTATTTTCAAAGTCAGAGTTGGATTTGGTTAAATACAACCTTAAAGGTCCTAGCATTAAATTGTCTGATATACCTGTAAATATCCTGCAACTTTAGGTTTTAGCAACAAATACAGCAGTGAGTGTTTATACCATAAATATGTCAGATTTTATAATGCATTTTCATATGCCGTGCCATTTTAAAGCCCATTTAAGCAGTAATCAGGAAATTTGGTTTGCAGCAAGGCATGTACAATAACTTCCAAGCTACATTAAAAACAGCACTGCACAAAGCCAAACAGAGGAAAAGGAGAAAAGGCATGAAGTGTTTTTGCAGTTTTGCTGCACATGGAAGCAATGACAGCTTTAATTCATTTGATTTAGCTCGAGGCAACACTTCCCAGCACGAGGTGACGAACTTTAATGTAATATGGATAAAGGAAATGTGGCACACATGCTGCGCTGCTCTCATATTCTGATAACATGTCGACACAAAGACTGGCAGACAGCCTCAATAAAGAGGAAAAGACAAGGCTACGCGTCCATGTTCACGGGTTGTTTCACTGTAAGAGATATCAGGGTGGGTGACGGGGTGAGGTGAAGGTCAAGTGGAGGGAGGTTAACAGGGTGAGGGGAGGGGAGGGGTGAGGGCAGGATCAGGTGTGTGTGTGTCTGACTAAGGTTCAGAGGGTGTGAGCAGGAGGAGACTGGTTAAATCTTAATGAAGCATGTTCTGGAGAGCAGCGATGGACAGGGCCAGCTGTACCGCCGTGTGTGTGTATGTGTGCGTGTGTGCATGAGACAGTAAAACTGATTAAAAGCAGCGTTAACACATCTGACAGGAAACGATGGTCAAGAGGTGAGTGGAAACTGGGGGGAAGCCTCAGCCTGCAGCGATTAGACACACAGCAGTGGCAGCAGATGGAGACTGGGGAAGCCCTGTGCGTCAGCGATTGGTCACACATGCCCATCGATATCTGAGTAGAACCAATCAGCTCAGCTTCCTGTGTTTGACCTGACCCTTCACACGTGGTAATTGAATATTTCAACTGAGGGGCTGCGAAGGATGTGGACGACAAGAAAAGAAAAGAGGAGAAGCAACCTGATTTTACATTTGAAATACTGTCTTTTACATCTATGCACTAGAGCAACAATACAATCTAAGAAAAAAAAAGGATGAAATGTGACCATGAAACAACTTTAACAGGTTTCCCACATTTGTACACGTTTTTAAACCATAAAACAGTGGTATGTGATTACAGACATAAATGTAATTTCAACCCATTATAGTTATATTACAAAGGTGTTACATGTAAATATATTTATGGTGGTAAAAAGTATGTAGAATCAATAATAAAAAGTAAAGAGTATTAAAATTCAAGAACTAGAAAATTGTCTGAGGCACTTTTATACCATTTGGTACCATTTTACAGTAACACTACCCTTATAATAAGTAGGTTGTTAACACTTTCTAAATCATTAATAAAGGTTAAAAAGGTTATAACACTTAAGGGAATAAAGATAACAGTGACATGCAGTAGCAGTTAGCATGCTAGCTAAAGGGACATTTTTCTGGTCACATGTCATCAGTTAAATTGCTATTATAATTTGTGTGTTGACAAGAAATACACCTTATACTGAAAGCTAAGACAGTATTTCATATAATATGTAACTGAATGTGTTTAATGTATACATAATTTAATAAAATGTTTCTCAACTAGGTTTAGTAACAGTACTGTATACTGCTAACCTGTGCTAGCATTGCTTTAAGCTAAATACAGAGCTGTTTTTCATACAATTGCAGTGACACATATATTTATTTATTAATTTATTAATGATGAACCAATAAATAATAATGATTCGCGGGTGAAGATGAAGGGCTTATAACAACATATCACATTACAACTTAATCGATACCATAATTATAATCCACTTTTACCCTTATTTTAAAGTGGTACGTTACAATAAAGGTAACGTTTGTGGCTCAAATAAAGGAAGTATTCAGGAAAATAGTTTGTATTCCACATACACAGTACTCAACACTGTTGAGTACTGGTGTGAGGTTTGCACAGCCTGGATTAAATTTCCGTATTTAGGCCGTAATTCTTAAGATAACAAAGAGTAATCATAGTAGTAAGAGTAATAGTAAATGTACAGAACAAGTAATATAAATAATATATAACAGATTCTCTTTTATACTTCATGTTTCACACTTGAATGGGTCTGCCTGTCTTTCTGTGCTTTGTTTTTTCTGCATTTTGCGTCTGCAAACATTGCAATTTCCCATACTTTATTTCCAGGTTTGTTTTTGTCAAGATAAATTAAATTAGATTCTTTCTCAGTTTTATCACTTATGTTTCTTAAATAGGCTGCTCCATGGCTTCACCTCTGGTATTTATTGACATGCTGTTATGGTTTTTCCTGGGTATTAATTTGACTAAAAACTATGTGTATTTGCCTACTTTTGGGGCTATATTATTACAATACTTTGAAAACAGTTCAAAGAAACACAGAATGAATGTGCTCATTGATGAAGTCAACAAACAATTTCAATTTTGTGAGTAATAGACGGCCCTGAACTTATTTCCAGAAACAAAACACCCTCTATTTGTGTAGTACGGTATCTTTTCCCTCTTGGGTGGTAGAGAATCTGTGGAGTTTCTCTTCAACTCATGTCTTATGCAAAAACACTTAGCTGCTCCTAAGTCACATAATGATAGGAAAAAACTTGTTACAGGGGACGAAATTTTGATATACAACTTTGCAGAAGGAGCTTTAGCTGTGTATATTCCTGCCTGTCTGGACTGTATCATATCCTGTGTGTGAATCATAGAGTTTTAACCAGTTCCCTTTGTTGCAATTACAGCAGCTTTTTTTCCCTTAAGCCTGTGTGTGGGTGGCTCTCAGCACCTTTTCCCACTGTGCAGACAAAGACCACGGGGCCACGGGGACGGGACCACCGGCCCACCGGATCCCCGCCTGTCAGCAAATACCACTCGGCTAAGAACCAGGGTAAGGAGGTGCTGACGGCGCTGGAGGAGAGAGCCACTACATATTATCACCTGACACACATGCACATATACAAACGGTGCAGAGCTCACCCAGACACTGCTTCCAGCACATCTGCACCAAGCATGAGATGAACACGGCTGAGAGAAAAACAGGCTTTGGCGAGACTCCTCCGGCTTTAATCATACTTAAAGACGAGAGATGACCGCCGGAGGTTAAAAACAGATTTAAACCAAAACTTACCAAATAGATTTTTGGGGTCCTGACAGCACAGAGACATGGAATTTTAATTAAACGTGATCTAACTCCAGGCAGAAATGACTGACAGCTGGTAGATCACCAGGACTTGAAAGAAGTGTGTGTGTGTGCTCAGACAAGTCCCTCATCAAAGTGCCTGGTAACAGACAAAATAGAGTCATGTGTCAGTCTGGGGCCACTGATGATGATGGTGAATGTAGTTAAGGTGGCTGAGTGTACGCTGATGATGATTAAGAGGGACGCAAAATGGGTCAGAGGTGGCCCAGTGTCACTGTGTTCAGCTCCCATCGGCTACAGTGTGTTCATGTACATATCTGTGTGTGTGTGTGTGTGTGTGCGTGTGTGTGTGTGTGCTTGTACACCTGTAATGGCTCCCAGCTGAGTCTCACCTGCCCCCTGGGATACGTCCAACCGTGTGTGTGTGTGTGTGTGTGTGTGTGTGTGTGTGTGTGTAATGAGGCCCTGGCATGCGAACGGCAGAAGTTCACTTCCTCTACAGGTGACACCTTTGACCTCTCATCTGTTCTCTGTTGGAAATGAGACAGAGGAGGGGCACGATGGAAAAACTCCAAGGCATGCAAAACATGTTATAAACTCTTTTAATGGCATACTCTTCTTGCATATAAGTGTGTATCACATATCATTAACTGAGCTGAGGGCTGGGTGATCAAACAGTAACGTCATGGTTTTGCAATAAATTTCATTAGGGAGGTTTTCCTTTTGACTTTAGGTTTTAATTTGATTAAATCCTAAATATTATTATCCAACATTATCTTGTGTTATGATTAATAAATATTTTCCTTTCCCACTAATAAATAAAATAGATAAAATATAAGCATTAAATCATGAGATTACATGTGTTTGTGTTTTGTTGTGTCTTATGTTTTCATCTTTTATGTCATATTTGTCTTGTTGCCTTTATAACCTTTGTCTCATTTTTGTCATGTTGAATTCTTGTGGGGTGTTTTTTTTGCTTTTTATATCATTTTTATTTTGTTGTCTCATCTCGTTGCATTCTTATGATGTTTTTGCCTTCTGCATCGTCTTGCTCTGTCTTTTACATTGTTTTAATCTTTTCCTGTTGTTTACATCTTGTTGCATATTTATCATATACATTGTTGCATCATTTTCATCTTATTGCTTCATGGTGTTTTGCACTCATTTCATCTTTTGTCCTGATCTTTGCCTCGTTATGTCCTTTATATCATTTTCATCTTGTTGCATCTTTTATGTAATTTTTGTATTGCAACGTTGGTTTCATGTTTTTGTGCCATTTTCATCTTGTTGCATTTTTAGGTCTTTGTCTTCTGTGTGTATTTTTGTTTTGTTCTGTCTTTTACGTTGCTTTGATGTAGTTGTATTATGTTTATCTTGTTGTGTCCTTTACAAATAATATAATATACATAACACACAACAAACACAAAACTCAATCAAAAATTAGCCGTTAAAGTTTAAAGTATGACATTCATCATTATAATTACTGGTATTCATTGAAATTTTTTAATCATGATTTTTGTCCAGATCCCCCAGCCCTAATTGAACCAAAATATATAAAATATAAGTATTTGGGTTTCAGCCATGCAGCCAGAACTGGGAGCAATACTGATACAAGGCAACAATACTAGTTCATATATCCTCAGTCATGAAGCTGCTTTTAGCAATAGCCAGTCAGAAAAGATACAAATGATAAAAAATGCACAAAACTTTGCACACACAACCAGTTGTGATGAGGTATTAACTATTAGACAAGAGTTCCATATTCTGAATAAATATTAACCATCGATATGCAAAATAAATATTATTCTGGAGGAGCTACATGTGCCGAGGCTGAGGTAGGATTCTTCAACCTCCTGCTCATTTCAACAGCGTTATCGCATCTGGTCACGCAGTCTGGTCAGTCTCTGGGAGAGCTCATCCTGACAATGACACACAATGACGTTAGCGCGCAAATTATATATATATATATATATATCAGATGCTTTACAAAAACAAGTCATTTTGATAAATAAATGAGTACAATATAATAACAATTGACAGTTACTAAATTTTTCAATCCAATATAATAACTAATAACAATCTACTCTTACGTAAACACAGTATGTATAAAGCCTATAGAGTTTTAGAACTTACTACTAATACTATTATTATTTTTATATCGTTTGTCTTTTGTGCTATCTTTATGCATGTACATTTTTTCTTGCACTTTAATCTGCTGCTACCTTGACCAGTGAATTTCCCTGTTGTGGGATCAATAAAGTCTAATCTAATCTAATCTAATCTAATCTAATCTAATCTAATCTAATCTAA
>JAPQRQ010000002.1:28523097-28533388 GCA_037367365.1 Apogon talboti
TCATTTGGAAAAACTAGCATGATCCAGCAGTTTAGAGCTAACATCATGCTAACTGTATAGACTCATTGTGTAGCCTACTAAAACACAAAAACATGTGTGAAATGTTTTCAAACTTGTCTATAATTGTTCAGACACAATCATCAGAAAACCTTTGAAAGCCTTTACTTTGAAAGGCAAAAAACAGTTTTTTAAGCTAAAATGTGCTTACCACTCATACCATATGTCTCTCTTCTTAATAGGATGAATAAAATGGATGGCTCTTCAAAAATATGTGATCATATGATCAATTTATTCTATGTTTTTCTAGAAACAAGGGGTGGCACTACTTCCCCACTGGCATAAATCACCCCACTCTCCCCTACATTTTGTTAAAATCAGATCATATTTCTAGTCAAAAACATGCTAGACAAGATTCTTTTTCTACTTGAGAAAAAAAAAATATGTTCTTGAGATTCTTTCCTCACAAAGTGCTCTGGAATTCACAGAGTGGAATAAACAATACTATAGTCAGTTGGAGAATTTAGTCTCAAAAATAACCTTACTCCTTTTAGTAACTATTTCAAGCTATGACCAGGTATAGGTTATATACCAGTAATATTTCTGTAATACTTACATCATCATAAACCTTGCGTGTCAGAGTGTACGGATGCTCATGTTCGTGTCCGGTGTGTGTGTGTGTATTTGTGTGTTGTGGGCCGCTGCTTGTGTGTCCTGATGTTTATGACTGTGATCCATAGCACTGCTGCTGTTTGCAGTGAAGCATGTATTAGCATGGGACTGGAAGAGGAGGGGAGTGTCTCAGTGTCTCTGTGTGTTTGTGTGTGTGTGTGTGTGTGTGTGTGTGTGTGTGTGTGTGTGTGTGTGTGTTTTGTCTACACTGATTGACGTCACAGACGCCCACTCATTTCCATCTTGTCTGCATGTGCGGAGAGAATAGATCCCCATCTGCATCCAGCTCCTCTCCCTGCACAATTCCTCCCCTCTTTTGCTTTCTAACTCCCTCTTCTTCTTCTTCTTCTTCTTCTTCTTCTCCTTCTTCTCCTTCTTCTTCTCACCTACCTCTTGCCATTCACTTACTCTTACATCCCACCCCCGTAGAGTGCATCCAGCCTCACAGATAAACAAAACAGTGGAACACAAACAGTTTAAGACAGCCAGACAGTAACATCCTCTTAGAGTAGCTTTTCAGAGAACCTTGCCACTAAACATCTGTTCATTTCAAGCATCACTAAGGTCCAGCCTGGAGGGAGGACATTTGGCTCAGGCTTTTTTTTAACCAAACAACATGTGAATGTGCAACTGATAACAGCTTGTATTTGTGTTTGTTTGTGCCTGCAGTATAACTGTGTGTATGTGTGTAAGCATGTGCAAAGGTGTGATGTTTGATCCAGAACAAACGCTCATGCACATTCACACGCTGGTATCCCTGGTGACAAAAGGACATCATTTAAATCACTTCCTCAGAAAAGGTCATCCTTATCCATTACGCAGAGAATATCCCTCCCTCCCCCATTCTCTCTATTTGTACTACACACACACACACAAACACACACTCCTTCCTGCGTGCGGGACCTTGACCAGAATTGTGTGGACAGAAGATATGAATGGTCGAGACCGGGGAGGAGACAGCGACTGGAAACGCGTGGGATGACAGAATAGGATATGCACATGTTTAAAAAGAGACAGAAATAATGTTATTTTAGTCGACATATCAGAGAGTTAAAGAGGACAGAATGAGAGTGCACTTGGGGGGGGGGGTGCGAGGCTGGGCCACAACTCCCTGGTGATTACTCAGACTAGACGATGAAAAAGAAGAGGATGAGCAGCAGCAGACGAGCAGGCAGACTGGCAGATGGTCAGACAGACAGTTATAAGCAGGCAGACAAACATTGGGTTCAGGCAGAGGCAGTGCAAAGGAACCACAGATGAAGATAAAATAATATCCAAAGTAATGAGCTGTTTGATGTCAGAGCGCCTTAGGAGAGGGCTGTGTGTCCATGTGTGTTTGCATCTCAGTATCAAAGCCATTAAGGAGTCAGAGGGCTGATCACAGGAGACAGGACAGATCAATGAAGGTGTGGGGGCCGAGGAGGACTATCACAAGAACAGGGGGGAGAAAGAAAGAAAGAAAAGGGACCACCTATGTGAGATCACAAACTTTTCAGTCTAATCAATAATGCACTTCCTTTCATATCCATCACAGCATCACTGCAGCCTTCATAACCTGAGCCAAGTATTTTGCTTTTAATTGAACCACCTGGTTGTATGCAGGTTAAATAGGAAAGTAAATGCATCAAACAGCAGATTAATAGAAAGTACGAGGAGGGGATCAATGGAAATGTGAATAAAAGAGGAAAGGGGAGATTTGGTGAAAGCCTGCAGGGATCAGCTTTTCAGAGCACGGCCTTTGAAGTGATATTTCATCCTGACATTTATGATCTGTCTCCTGTTATGCACTGACAGACTCTAGGGGAGGAGAAAAGTAATGACACTTTTAATATATCAGTAAATAAAATGTAAGGTTAATCAAAGCTTGATAAGATGCCACGAGCTGTGGATTGAAATAAAAATAAGGCAAGGCTGCCATCTAGCGGTGGCGTGACGTCATAACGCTCTCCTTACAATAAAATATCGACAAAATGGAGCCCGTCGCTCGGCCATGACAATGCAGGTCAGAGGGGCTGCAACTGCTGCAGGGGGAGAAAAGTCAAAATCGAGCGTAGCTGGATTATCTGTGGAAAATGCAGATAGAGATTTAGAGATAAATGAACGCATGCAGCTGCTGCAGTCTGTTAAAAACAGGCCTGATGTGTGCAGCTGTAGCTGATCCAAGCTTTTACATAAATCTCTCATTACAGAGATGACTGCAGAACGTTTTACTATCACTCACTGACAATGATATAAAAATGTTTCCTGGAAATCTGAAATTGAATGCACTAATGTTTAGACCATGTACAGTGTCCAAGCTGGAGGCAAAACTCGCGCATAGAAAACGCAGAGAAAGTAGCCTATTCATAGTGTGTTTGCGCAGAAGAGTGCATGCATTCTCTCATGACTGTTCCTGTCAGGCATCAACCTCACAGCTTTGTATGTAAAAGTCAATGCGGAGCGTCCTTTTATGCGGTGTAACCTAACAAACTGGAGAGCGGCTGAGGTAAATGTGGGTCACGGCGAGCACGCTTGAGTTCATGCAGAGTTAAATGTGAGTGTGAGGAGAAGCCTAAAGGGAGATGAGGACGTCTGCTGGAGAGACCAACGGTGTGTGGGTGCAGGACCCTCCACAGACACATCTGTCCTGGGATGGGACCAGAGCAGGAGCACACAGGCTTCACCCAGGGCCCCGGCTCACATGTCCAGCTGCTTCTGCTCCATTTTCTACATTTTAGTGACTCGCAACAGAGGTGAATCAGCGGGGGGAAGAATGAAAGAGCATAGGCTTCCTGTGACACACCGTTTTGTGATCAGCAAAACAGTGGAGGAGCGTCCCAGCTGTGGCTGACCCCCGGTTGACCCGACCTCCTTGTGAATCTGCACAAACTAATCTGCAGAGTCTATCACACTGCCTTAAAATCTGACTACACTAGGGTGAACAATACACTGAGTAACTCTGAGACTGAGACACAATAGCCCTGTTTAAGGAAGCTGCAGATAAACTGTTAAAATAAAGCTCAGATTTGTCTGAGTTACATTATTATGGGCATGTTTCATTTAGTCAGAAAACTGCTTTAATGTTGTTTTATACCCTACACCTATCAAAATAAATGCAACTAAGTGCATTGGAAGTCTGATTTTACAGGTCCGTTCAGATAAACACTAAAAGGCTTTCATATGTGGTTAATAATAGACAATACATGAGACTTGGTTAAGCACAGGTTCATAGACTACATTGTAGCCTGAAATATTCATTTTAAGACAAGATGTTAATGCCTTTGCCAACAAAATACTGCAATCTAAAGCTGCGTACTCTATTGGTAAGGTTAACTTATGCATGCTTACAGAGATGATCATTTCTTTATTTTTCACTTGGATGACCAAGTGTTATGGAATGATTACACTGATGTTGGAAAAAATACAAACAGACATTAATTCGAGGAAAATTCCCAGGACTTCTTTTTATTAAGAGAATTTCAGAACATAAGAGAGGGACCAGACACCTGCATTTGTCAGAGGTTTCCAAATTCAATCATTTTAAAAAAACCATAGTGTTTAGAAAAGCCGACATGACAGCGTGGATGGATAGGAGCTGTTTTGTACACGCAGGGTCGTCTAGGAGACAGGTCGGAGGCATCACTGTTCCCGGAATGTTTCACATGTTCATCTTCCTCTTTCTTATGGACAACACGCTTCAACACGCTTTTTAAATTTTTTAAAACACAATTTCAATGAAAAAAAAAAAAAAAACATGAGACAGAAGCAAAGGGAACTCACTGCACATTTAGAGTCTAAAAGAAGAAATCACCCACATTAACATGGCTGAACCGTTAATAAAACATGGATAAAGGCTGAACTGTAGGGGGAGGAGGGTCTAAATCTGTGGAGGATAAAGGGGAGGGTTGGATCAGGGGATGGGGAGGGGAGAAAAACACTGGAATACACAACTCACAACATAGCCAATCCGGCAGGGACGCACTTTGTACACCAAACAAGCCTTCAACGATCATGAAATGCCATTTAAAAAAGATTTTAGTGTTTTCATCTTGCTTGCAGACACTTGATATGACCACTGCAAATCTGCAAGGCGCTCCATAATCAGCTTTGCTTTTTGTGCTAAAAATCTGTACGGATACTTATAAAATCATTGATAAAAATATTCCTCTGTTAACAATACGCCTTGGAGGGAAACCATGTGAGAGACTTGGGGGGGCTGGCTGGCTGGCTGGGGGGATTCGAAGGGGGGAGGGACTGTAGAGGAGGAGGAAGCTTGGGCAGTGGTGCTACTCGGACTTGGCCTCCTCCTTGGCCTCCTCGGGAGCCGCCTCCACCTGTGGGCGCAAAGCAGACGGGAAAATGTCACAAATTGCGAGTTTTCATTTCCACCCGCTCTCATGGCGACTGCAGACTTCTTCCGACTCACCTCGTTGGTCTTGGCCTCTCCGTTCTCAGAGTGGTTCTCCTCGTTGGCCTCTGCCTCGGCGTTCTCCTTTGCCTTCTTGGTCTTCTTGTCCTCCTTCTTATCATTCACAGCCTTCTCTTTCTGTAACAGAGAGAGGATATGCTGTTATCAGACAAAACGTACACAGAAAAAACACAAACCCTTATGTTTTCCTGTTTAGAAGCACAGCTTCTACCTTTGCTGCCTTCTTGAGCTTTGGTTCCGGCTTGGGTGGGGCCGGTTTCTGTGGACAGAGGTGAGAATGGATTGAGAAGCAGTGACACTTAAACACAACACGACTTTATGCACCAATTTACAGCCTTTCTTGTTATTCTAACGGCACTAGGGGACATATTGCTACAATGTGCTTTTAAAAGAATAAGAAGAATTTACATTGAAAAAAAGGAAATTTATACAATATACAACTTCTAAAATACTAACCTGACGATACTGAGTGTCTGTTTTAAACCAATGATCTGTATTTGGTTAATATTTGTTTCACATATCCTTAAAACAGCTCTAAACTAAGTTATAAGTATGTACTAAGTTTTTATATCTACTTTGTGCTGTTTTTAATAAAACATAAAGCACTATAACATTTTTTATATCTGATCATCGATCTAAAATGGTACAAATGACCTGTTCTACATTTCACGCCATTAGAAATCAAATTTTTACATTTAAATGTACAAAAACTTTATTTTATTCTTGATGTTGTTTCTCTAAAAGACACACATCGCTTTGTTTAGCAAATTATGTGTATGTGACTGCTTTAAAGCATTCGTCCATGTCCATTAACTTCATCTCTTAATCTAAATAGGTGTGCGCGTCCTGTTTCTTACCGCTGATAACCGAGCTGATCTCCTCTGGGGCTGAAACAAACAAAAACAGAGTTAACACCAGCTTTTTATTTTGATCATAGAAATACACATTTGAAAACCATATAAAAACACTGATAAAGCTCTCACATGGCCTCAATAATGATTAAAAAGTTCATTTTGATGGTATGTGAGAGGTGTTCAGCGGCGCGCCTCCTCTTACCTCCTCCTTTTCTCCTCCGTCACCTCCATGCTGCTGCAAAACACAAAAAAGAAGAGTGAGACCAAGAAAACACAAAATATCAGTTTATCAGTTCATCGAGTTTTTATATTAATAAGAAGCTGATGTTAAATACTTCCACTGCATATAGAGAATTATTACAGAGCTGCTGAGAACACTTTTTAGTTTCGTGTGAAAATTCATTTTTATTTGTCATATATGTGGTTTTAAGGGATTGCAGCCCAGAAACGCAGGTTGATGTGCAGACCGGAGGCTGAGGCTATGAGGGCTCAGCCATGTGGGCCTCTGGAGCCATATTTTAGGGACCCGGGCCCTGCTGTTCCCTTTCACTCCCCCCATGTCTTTCTCTCATTCAATGCATGAGGCTCGGATTTGAAAGCTGGCGCGGGAGTCTCTGAGAAGGGGGGAGGGACCTGCGAGGACTCACGGGCTCCACCAGGCGGCGGAGCCACGCCATCGCAGCCATTTGGGACTATGAACAAAGAGAGAAAATATATAATTTTATCGAAACGTGACGGCCAATGTTTGTTTTCGCGGTCAAAATGCAAAGTAGAAGCACTAAAGCATTTTCTGGTGCCACTTTCGGCCGGTTTGGAGGCTGAATGGCGATAAGTGAAGCGTTTGTTCTCGGTAGGTCGGCGACGAAGGTGGACAAGAGCTGCAAAGCATGGCTGCTGCTTGTGCTTTAACTGCATGGAGACCGAAAGAGACTTCTGACTCCCCAAAGGACAGCGGCTCCAACACTCAAACGGCTTTTAAAGGCCGTGTCCGAGCAGGAAAATATTCATTCTAACACACAAAAAATGTACATTATATCTAGATAATAGGCAAAAATTATCAGCGATAAATAACGGACCTTCACTGCGTTATAATTAAGTAATGTCTCAGAGGGATGTCTTCACAATCGTTTGCACTGCATTAATAGCTGATATCCCCCTCAAATAATTTTTATTATTTTGAGAATACGTACCTTTCTCTTGGGCATGTTGATCTCTTGGAGGTTTTCTTACAAATACAACTAAAAACTGTTTTTCTTAGTGGGTTCAGTGCATGTGAAGACGAGTGTCTCCCTTATGCTCGGCAGTGTAGTAAACACACTGGAACAGAGAGGAGAGTGGTTGAATGGGGGGAGGGGTGCGGCTAAAGGCATGATTGATAGGCCCTCGGCCAATCAGGTGACGCCATTCGGAGCTGCAGAACACTTGGAATTTTGGAGCCGGTGATGTTCTGGGGTCTGTGCGAATGGCTTCTTGCAGGGCGAGATGGGAGGAAGCCTGCAACAATTAAAGGATTGCATTCGAGGACATGTTGCCTACATGCCAAGTGTGTTCGGTCCCAGTGCGGGGCCGTGGGGCTCACCTGAATGCACCATTTTACAGGCCCCGGTGTCAGGCAACATGCGCCTGCGAAGAGCCACGCATCCCCGCTGGCTCGAGTAAAGTCAAGGGATTACATCTGCAGCGGCCGACAAGGGGGAAATTCACCAGAAATTCACATCATGTTTGAGTCCAATATGGCGCCCACTCCCCTCCGACACATTTTTTTGTTTGTCAGTCGGCTTTCCTAAATTCGTTTCAGGGAAAAGCCTTGCGTCGTCTGCCCCAGACGCCTGCAGGGGGCCCACCGAGCCTGTGGAATGAATGAGGCTGCTCCAGCCGGTGCTTCCACTGGCTGTGCTGTTACACAAAGGCGCTCAGAACTGTTGAAAATCACAGCAGATTGTATGTTTTTATTGTGCCACCGAGACAAAAACACAGAATACAGGGTAGAATACAGCACACGGGGATATGTGCGCACATGTGAGTAAACAGCAACAGTCTGTGGCCGCAGACAAAGGGTCGGCGGTGAAATATTCAGACAATATAACCCCGTTGTGCTGTCATCTCCGTGGGTCTACCGCCTTTCGGTGCGTGCGTGTACGTGTCTCGGAGTGTGTGCTCGAAACGGGGAGAGAGGGATAGAAGGGGCGGGGAGGCGGATTAGAGGCGGAGGAGGAATGCAAAACTCCATCCAGGGCTGAGAACAGGAGCATTTGCGCAGATAGCCTGCGCTGCCTACCACGGACAGCATTCCAGCCGGAGAAGTTTGTTGTTGTTTTTCTACGTCTCGCCGCCCATCCAGCGTGTCTGCAAAGTGTCTGCAAAGAAGCAGGGCGACCACCGCTGCCAACCCGGACCCAGCATCAGGGATTTAACATGGTGATCAAAGTGTACATAGCGACGTCCTCCGGATCCACTTCGGTAAGGGGTGCAGGAGTAACACTGCTTATACAATGTGCACGATATTAGCTGTAAAAGTGATGTAAGTACGCGGTTCAGTGTGTGTGTGTTATGCAGCCGAGGGACGAGGACATCTGAACTTTTACTGAACTCACCAAGTGATGGCCCTGGTTGTCATCATTGTCATCTCTTCAATGCAGAGTGGTCTGACTCATCACTAAGTATGCAGTTCTGTCCTCCTCTAGACTTTGGACACAGATGGAGCTTCTACATCTCTGTCTTTTTCTTAAACAGAAAACTTTTTTTACAGAGAGGAAGTGTGGAGCACCCTTGTGTCTCAGCTGTGGTTTGTTACTGTTTCCTGTGGTGACAGTTTTATGCAACTGACACCAGCCTGAAGAACAGGAACAACCCTGAGCTGTTCAGATCAATACATGAACTTAAAGTTCTCTCTGCTGTGTCACCTGACTCCAGGACACTTCACTTCACTCATAGTTTATGTTTCCATAGTTTAATAGAAGAGGATGAGATGATCCGGTCTGGAAAGTTCACTCTTGACTGTTGCTTATGCTTCCCTTTGCCAGTTTCTTCCAGAGTAGAGAGGAATGAAGGTGATGCAATTCTCCAGGGCCCCTTTTTAGAAATGCAGCTGCAGCCTTGGAACACTTGGGCTCTGTTGAAAACTTGTTGAAGGTTTAGATCAGTATGGAGCATCGCTTATAGAAGAGCACAGAACTTAAATTGTAGAGTTTCGCTTATAGTAGTAACCGATAAAATATCTGTAGTATCCACTTAGTGCTTCTCATGGTCATTGTAAAAGGTCAAAGTGTGGTCATGGAGTCAGATAGAAGAGCAGCCACAGTGCTTTCTTCCAAATTCCCTTTTTGTTGTCATCACTTGTGCCAATATTTTCTCACATTTTAACAGGAAGTGATCAAGTACAGCAGCTCTTTGCAGTCCGACAGGGCAGACTGTCACCATAGATGATACTCATGGAGGCAGTTCACACAAAGGGAATCTTCTTTTCACGCCAGAGTTGTCAAGAGTTTAGAGTCAAGTGATGCCATGGCCACACTGGAGTCTGTCTGGGAAATGCATTACCTCTCATTGATTTGTCTTCAGGAGACAGGGAGTGCATGTGTTTGTGATATCAATGCAGACTTCCTGGGCAGGCCTACGTTCACTTATACTGTGTGGTGGTTTATGCACACATTGCTATGTCTATTTTGCTTTCTAGTTTAGCGTTGGCAGACCACCAGACAGCACAGGAGAGACCTAAAGATTTTATATCTTCAACCACAGTACATTTTGATTGATTTATATGTTGAATGCCACTTTGCAAAAGATTAATTGAATATTTATTTTGTAATGCATCTGTGCAATGTACACATCTTTGTGTAATGCTATATGTTTGAGGTCAGGACGGTCATAAACAGCTGAATGACACTGTGGTCAGAACTCACAGCTTTCAGTTGGGTTGCATCAGTGACTGCCGTATGGTTGCATTGCACTGTCCAACAGTGTATGCAGCTACATGAATCTCTGCAATTTAGCTGAGCGTGTAAATAGAGCACCAGCCAAAGCAGGGACACTAGTACAACCTCAAAGACAGCTCCAATAAGGAAATGACTGCTGGTCCATGAGAGAGACGCTGCAAGGTATCACATTCATCATTTGACAAGCAGCAACACTTAGCAGTATTTAAGACAAAAAGTTCTTCACTGTTACAGATGTTGTGTGTATTGATTTTCATGTGGAAGTCAAGTGCTAACATTAGGGGCTGAAAGTGAAGCCGATACAGAAGTGTCTAAACCAGGGGTGGGCAGTTCTTGTCCTCGAGGGCCGGTGTCCTGCATGTTTTAGATATTTCCCTCTTCCAGCACACCTGGACGCCATTACATTGTTATCAGGCTTCTGCAGA
>JAPQRQ010000002.1:28544826-28560203 GCA_037367365.1 Apogon talboti
CTCCGTAGTTACCGTGGAAACACCGTCATCTTCTACAACATTGATTCACCAGTAAAACCCATGGAGTTGGATAAATGACAGTGGATGGACACACTTGGTTTATACTCAGTGATACATTTTACAGAAAAAGTCACTTTTTCTTCAGTTTTATCTGTTTCTGATATAATAACCATCAACTTAATATACCTGATTTTCACTGAAAAAAAAAACTAAATACAGAGGATAATATTACAATAAATGGTGATAAATCACTTTAGAAAGGTTTAATACAGTGAAAAAATCTTTTGGGAACTGCCAAAAAAGTAGCACTGGGACTTTATGGGTTAAATAAAAGAGTGCTAGGGCTTTTTACAAACTAGCAGAACTGGTAGAAGTTGACTTCACTGGTGGCTCATGGGTAACATCAGGCTCTTGCTGATTTTGAGACAATATAATAGCAAAAAAAAAATAAAATAAAATACGTGTCGCATTTCCAATTGCTTGGATTTTTGACAGTTAATGTAAGATGTTGATTCAGGTGTTATTGCTTTGACCTAAATGTTTAGTTCAACAGTTGTAGAATTTCTAATAGTTGATAATAGCACATCATTCTTTTTTAGAGTGAATTAATTACATATAAGCTTTTCCGCTCTGGTAGTTTCTAATAACTGCAGATGTTGTCTCTGACCTCAATCCCATGCAAATCTGTCCTGGTCTGTTATGTGTAAAGTAAAAATCAACCACAATTGACCAACCCTCTTTCAGCAGACACAGTGGCCTGTTCTGTGGTAACATTAGTCCTGTATGAACTGACAGCTCTGTGATTTGGTGGGATTTACTGCATTTTTTTGTTTTCTTCACACATTTATTAGTTTATTTCCTGGTCAAGGATTATGGAGGCTGCACTGATTATTATAAATGAACATTTTAAAACTGGTTTAGGTGCAAATTCAGGATGCTCATGTCACAATATAGTGTGGATATTCGCAAAAATTCTTCAGAACAGGAATATTAGATGGACGACAGCTAACAAACCAGCAGTTTTAACTTCAATGCACTTTATCCACAGTGTGAAGTACAAAGATTTAGATGTTAATCTGCTTCTATTACAATTTATTACTGTAATGTCTTTTAATGCTGTTATTTATTCATAATTGTTTGCTTGATTGTTATATTTGTGTTTGCTTTTTCTTTTTTACCATGCAGAGTTACACCCCCAAATTTCAATGCACACCCTTATGGAAAGACAATAAAAGGCTAGATTATATTCTGTCTTTAAGTGGTGAACCTACTCTTGATTTTGAAACCTTAAAATTAAATTGCATTAAACATAGATGCAAATCACCACATGGCATACCACTCCCATGGGAATATGGCTGTAGTTTGAGTAATGTGTCAAGTAAAAAAAAAAAAAAAAGTCAAAATTTTCAAATTCCTGCCTGTTAAATGTGAATATTTTCTGTTTTTTTACTGCTCTATGAGAGTAAACTGATTATTTTTGGCTTGTGGAGCCGAAGCGAGACATCTGGGCACATCATCATGGGCTTTGATAAACACTTTTCACCATTTTGTGACATTTTACAGACCAAACATCTGGCTGTGTGACATGTTAAATCTGAAATGTTTGTGAGATAAAGGTGCCTTTTAAAAGGAAATTGCAGGACAGAAGAATTTTACTTTGGCATAAATAGTCTCGCTTTATTGTGCTTTTTTTTTATGTGCTTCCATTTTGAACCAGTGATGATGATGTGATACTGTGACAGGAGTCCGGTCTCTGGTGTATTCGTCCATATCCACAGTTTTTCATGCAGATAAAACTTCCAAACATCTATTCCTGCTCAGCCTTGCCTGAGTTGACTGTCTTGAATACTGTTTTATCACTTCATTCACTTGTCAGCATTGTGGTAACTTAGTGAGAGAGAGCGCCCAGTGAATTCTCACAGCAGTGAAGAAGTGTCCTTATTTATTTTTTTATTTTCCAACAGACTGATGACAGTATGGTGAGCTCAAGGCCTTATGCTTCCTCATGTCTGACTGATAACTTCCCCTCTGTCACCCTCCTCCTCCTCCTCCTCCTCCTCCTCCTCCTTCTCCTCCTCCTCCTCTTCTCCCATCTCCCTCCATGTGCAGATTAAAAAGCAGCAGCAGGATGTGATGGGCTTCCTGACGGCCAATAAGATCGAGTTCGAGGAGTGTGATATCGCCGCCAACGAGGCCAACAGGAAATGGATGAGAGAGAACATTCCGGAGGAGTCCAAGCCGGCGATGGGGAATCCTCTGCCCCCACAGATATTTAACGAAAGCAAATATTGCGGGGTGAGAGACATATGCACGCAGATGCTCTAAGTATTTGGCTCATGATAGTTTCTGCTCTTACTACACTCATAGCCCACATTCAGGGCTGGGCTACCACTAAGGTCATATCTCCAGCGCACACAACTCACAATTTAATTTAATTCAACTTTGTAGATAAAATAATATTTATAGATCTATTATGTGTGCAATAAAACATGAAATCAAATCACATTTTATTTATATAGTGCCACATCATAACAAAAGTTATCTCATGACACTTTACATTTAGAGCTGGTCTAAACCAGATTCTTGGGCCAATTCACAGACACCAACAGAATCCTCCAGGAGCAAACACTTGGTGACAGTGGAAGAAAAAACTTAACAGGCAGAAACCTGGAGCAGACCCTGACTCCTGGAGGACGGGCCTCTGCCTTGACCAGTAGGGGTTAAAGGAAGAGAGAGAGAGAGAGAGAGATGGGGGGGGGGGGCATGGATGCACAGCAAACTGAAGTGTAACTGTTAAAAAAAACTACAACTGGTGTCACTAGTGTAAGTACAAATACCCATATCTGTTGACAGCTAACTGTTAATACTACTACTCCAAGTACTAACAGTGGATATACTACTACTGCAGTTGTTAATAACCAACAGTAGAAACCTCTACCATCCATGTAACTGTATAATAAACACTATCACAACTATATGGATAAATGAATCATAATGATGGAGGCAGCAGAGAAGCAGGACCACAGCAGCATGTCCAGAGATGATCCAGGAAAACCTGAGAGGACATAAAGCACAGAGAATACAGGGAAGAAGTCAACCCAGTAACAAAAATATCCCTTACAATAACAAACCTGCAAATAATCACTGTCCAACTCTCATCTCTGAGCTCTATTTAGCTTCTTTTAGCTCATAGTTTGGATTTTAAGCCAACACTTAAAGGCCCATTTATGCTCAATGTTGACTATGCATATATATGATGGAGCCTTTTGTCCGTCCTCTGTGCTCATTAAATGTGTATTTCTGTCCGTCCTCTGGGAGCTTGCAGTACCAATGGGAAGGCTAGTGGGGGCAGTGTTGAGATTTGAAGAGAATCATTTCCAGAAATGGTGGAACTTTTCAAAAAGTAACTGTGTGAGTTGGCGAAAAACTACCAGCATATTTACAACAAACATTCTCAATATCAGCATTAGTAAAACCTCCTCTGTCATTGCCATGTTTGTAATTATTGACTTTCTTCTTCTCTCAAAAAACTCCAGTTTGTCCAGTATGTTAATTCAGAGCAGCTCCCTCCAATGCAATGGATGCATGGAAATAGAACAGCAGTGATGCTTGACATTTGAAAGGCACATACCTATTTACGTACGTTAAATGAGCATAAATGGGCTTTTACTCTTTTCGATACCCTTACCTACTACTACTCATCGTTTTTAGGATTACTAGGCAGCTGTTTCACCAAGACATTCTGCTAAACTAACCCCAGCACATATTTTATTTTGGCTGGCAGTGTTTGTGATTTCTATTATTTTTCTCTTAAACAGGTCTTACACAGGAATCTGCACGGCATTTGTTTTCATTAAGGTTTTCTCTGTCAAACTACAGTATAAATCTCCTGAGCCTGTGTGCATAGAACTAATGTTATTATAATTTAATACATTTATCCTCAGTAACAGACGTATTGCTCAGTTGGAGAGCAGTGCCACTCATGCGTAGAGTGTCAAATACATGCCATTCTCAGAATTTATGCCCGTGTAGCGTAAACAGATGTCTCAGCATATTGCCAGTGTTCCAGCCTTACTTGAACGTATCATTTTAGAGACATTACAACTAATACTGTCATCTTTATTTGTGAATTGAAGGCACAATCTGCAGCCTAGAGAGTCCCATTAACTACACATATGGTGTTTGTCTTTTTGAAATAGAATTGTACAAGTGAAGAAAGTTGCAGTTTGTGGAAAATATATGAAAGTCAAATTTTTTTGTGTGTGTATTAAATGGTTCAATGGACTGCATCTGTGATATGATGTGATGTCACTGATGCCAAAACCATTTTATTTTATAATGTTTGAGAATGAGGTGAGAAAAGCACCAAAGTTACAGAAACATCAGCAACTCTGAATAGACTGGAGAGAGAGAAAAGCTACAACTATGTTTCTTCCATGACTTTAGGGTATATAATCAATCTATTCATTTATTTTCAGTCTCATACTTCAACAAACAGTGAAATTCTTGACTTGTTAAATCATCTTAAAACATCAATTGTGTAAATTACAGCAAAATTAAAATGGGATCACATTTTTAGTGTGATTGAAGCTATAACCAACAAGCAACAAAGCTTCCAGATTTATCCAGATAAATCTGGAAGCTTAGTTGCTTGTTGCTGTGGCCGATTTATCCAGATGGAGTTGACTTTGAGATCTTCCTTCAGCTTGGCTCAGTGTCCACTTTAGAACGTGATGACACACATATTTACTGACGCAGGGATGATTCTGGAATGACCAATCTGTGATTGCATGATTTTACGCCACGTTTACTGTTGCTTGGGCGTGCTTGGCACCTCAGCAGAGGTCATACTAAAAATAGTATCTGATGGTCAATGGTGTGGAAATGCCAAAAAAGCTGAGCAGAGTCGAGGTGAGTCGAGCTGATACTATCAGTGAAAAAGCAGCATAAGGTCCCATGGGGCCCAACCAGAAGGGGTCAGACCGCTGTATTTCCTTCAGTAAATCAGGACTTCTTGTTGCAGTTTTTCTTTAGTGTACAGACATGAGTTTGAGGTCTTTGTTTCATCTAAATGTCAGAAAAATATAGTCATTTCAATAAAGGGAAGTGATACACTCAGAGAGATGGGAATTATTCCTCAAATGGAACCAGGTCTCAGTTCCCACCACTAGCACCAGATTACAAAGTTAGCATTTAGGTGGTCAACATAGTGGAGAATATTCCTCCTACGGTATGTACATCTGCATCTTGAATATTTATATTTCTTATTTTTGCTCTTTTTTAAAACTAAAATAATCTATATATGTATGTTTACATGGGTTCCTTTTGGAATCTGTTGTACTATGAGCCGGTCCTTTCTTGACCTGAGCTAACTCTGTTTCTAAGCTAACAGAAGCTAGTCTTGTATAATGTAGGTGCTGTAGAGGAGCAGAGGAGTGAGAATGAGGAACTCTGAGTGAGTGTAAGGATTAACACAGGAAAATAGAGGATTCCTTTTCCTAGAAAAAAAAATGTATGGGCTGTCATTATGGATGCAGGCAACTGAGTTATTAGCAAACACTTAGCTAACATCAACAAACGACTGGCTCCCAGCACAAAATGTAATAGCACATTCCCAAAATGATATATTATTGTACCATATAATTTCTTTTACACAGCCATGAAATACTCAAGTAAGGTACTGTAATTTTACTTCTGATATTTTAACACAAATACACGTACTTTCTACCCCATTGCGGTTGTATCATCACTGTCAGAACATGAAGACTGATCTCACCCCACTTGAATAGAACAATAACACATAGAAAAGATGATCCCTCAGCGAATGGAGCACCTCATTTCACACATGACAGTTGTAGCAATGTAACAGATATAATAAGATGAAATAGACAAGACAGGCAGACTTGACAGTGGAGAAAAGGAGGCGTCTATTTTAATGAGATGTCCAGGACTGGGAGAATTAATACTGACGTTCAGTTAGCATAGCACAAAAAGAGCAGGTAGATATTTTTAATGCAATCAGAGCTTCTATTTATGTACTGTTATTTAATTATAAAAGTTGAATCTGGAGTATTTTGCACACACAAGTATCTGCAGTTGAGTAGAGAATACAAGTACTTGAGGATACAACCCCATAGGAATAGGGTTGTATTGAAATTTGCATATATTCCTGCCATCTTGGCTACCTCCCATTATAAATATTCTCACACTGTGTACCCTGTCCATCTGTCTGGGGTGAGGCCATGCAAATGTACAGCTATTAGAGCCACGGCCTTTAGCCTGAGTGCACTGAAGCATCCTGCAGAGCTGCTAATGGACGGCTGGAAGGAAAAGCTGCACATCTAGGATCGGCTGTATTGAATGTCACAGACAAAGAGAACTGCAATCCCCCAGATACGAGCAGCTGTAACGTTTGTATCTGTTTGTGCGTCCCCTGGTATGTGCGAGGGGGAGTGAGGTGGGAAAACAAAGGAATGACAAGGAATGTGAGAACAACGGACTATAGACAGCTCGACAGGAAATAGGTGAATGTGTAACCTTGTTTAGTCTAGGGGTTTTTTTTGTTTTTTTTTTTTAACAGTGCCCCTCCCCCCCTATCAGATTGACGACTGAGGCCTATCCTTGGACAAATAACACGACGTCTCACAAAGACTTCTCCGTGTGACGTTCTGGTCTCGGATTTGGGGCCCTCGGGCACTGATCTGAAATGTGTTTCACATTATCATTCCTCAGGTTGTAGTTTATATTTACTGAGGCTGATGCTCTGGTTCATCTGAGCTTAAAAGCAGATAAAAGTTCCTTCTGTGTCCTCCTCTTTTTCAGAACTATGAGGCCTTCTTTGACGCCAGAGAGGACAACGCTGTGTATGCATTTCTGGGTCTGACTGCTCCCCCAGGCTCGAAGGTTGGCTTATGAACACAACACACACACTCATAGTTGTCTGTGTCTGTTGCACTTCTATAAATTAAGTTTCCCACTGTTTGTTAATTCACACAGGACACACATACAGAATTACATAACACATCTTTTCATGATATTCTGACTCCAAAGCAGGCCAAAGCTTCTCCTTTTCCTTCCCACACCTGCACACTGGCGCCTCCTCTCTGCCATAACAGGAAGTGCTAGGAGGTGTGCCAGTTACCATAGAAACAGAGGGGGGTTTCCTGTGTGCTGTGGCAGGGGATATATAAACCAATATCCTCCATTTTAATATAACACACTGTCCCTCTTCTTCCTCCTCCTCCTCTCCTCCCCTTCTGTCTCTTCTTTCCTCCAGGAGGCCGAGGCTCTAGCGAAAAAAGCACAGCAGTAGCAGCAGCTTTACTACAGTTTCTACCTGATACCCAGACCTAGTCTTGGACCCAGACTCAGACCTGGAGTTGATCCAGAAACAAACAAACAAACAAACAAAAAAAGCAAAATTTCACTCAGCTTCTCAATATGTCTATGTGTTTTTGTATTACTCTGTGTTCAGCTGTGCCTTGTCAGCTGTAGTGAAGGGAGGTAGTAAAGCAGAGCATCATGGGTAACAAAGAATCCGCTGTGCCTCCTCCCATTAACCTCAGCCTGCTAAGCCTTTTGGCCCAATATGTCAAATCAACATATGCACCAATGTGAATGAACGTCAAGATGTTCCGTGCAACTTCCTGTTTAAAAGTTAATTGTCACCAAACAACACACACACTTATAAAAAAACAAAACATCCATGCTAACATCAGGTCACATTACCATTTCTCTAAATTTTACGGTTCAGTAAAAGCATTGTTAAATTAGTTTGTCGAGTTCTGAAAACATTTCACAAATATTTATTCCGTTACATGTACTCCAACCCTCCCAGTCACATCATCACTAAAAGGGTAGCACCTTCTGTAGATGTTTTATTATCTTCCCATTTGTATGTTTATATTTGCTTTATATGGTCTTAATTCTGCTCGAGCAGCAGAACTTTTGTAACAGCTGATATATGTTAAGAATTGATAATAATGCCAAAATTTACACACCTGATAAACATAGAGGGATGTAAAATGGAGTTGTTTTTTTAAGCTTTTGTTCTTAGGGAAATCAGTTAACTGTTGTGTTCTGTTTCATATTGTGTTGGTAATTCCTGTTTTACACAAATTGATAATTTCCCTTTTAAAAAAAATACAATAAGACTGCAAATAGAACTGTAAAACTGGCTTAGTTCTCCAAAACAAGTCCCTTCTGTCTTGTGCTGATGTTCATGTTCAATAAATGATTGTAACTTTACAGAGAATGGCTGTTCTTCCACTGAATATGTCTCGCCTTCCTGTGTGCTCTGTGATTGACACGCTTATTTGGCTTGTGTGACTTGTGACTCCGTCGGTATGAAAATAGAAACACTGTGAAAGACAGAGGAGGATGTATAATCTTTTAATGCACATGGTGAAATATGCCGTGCAACTGCTTCTGCTTAAGAAAAATCCACAGATTTTTCCTGTAAACCTGTAGTGTATGAAGGCACTGATTGTAACTGGACTGTACTCAGTTATTTTCAGTAATAGATTAATTAAGGAAGTGTGTGGTGAGGGTGGAGGGGCCCACTGACTGATGCAGAAGTGAAACAGAACAGTACGTCTGTAGCCTCAACAGTCCCAGTACCACTCACAGTTGACGACGACAAGCAACAAGTAGACACTGAAATACATTAAAAACAGACTGGTCCTCACTGCCATGCTGGCTGAAGGGTTTCTCCGAGTGTTCCGTTACAGGGAGGAGAGGAAGTTTGCATCTGCTTCCAGACTGGACAGATCACAGACAAACGCTCACTGTACGGATGAGTGCAACTTTGACCTCTCCATCTCAAACTCTGCAGCTGTTCAGACAGATTTGTACGAAGAAGGTAAATCAGTTTCCCATCTTACTAGAGTGGTTAGACGTAGAAGTAGACATAGATCTAAAGAACTGTGTAAAAGTCCAAGGCCGACTTTAGGTTTCTTGGTTTAGTAACGTTCTAATGACCACATATATATTTAGCCTCATAGCATAGTTGCCTAACTCATACACAAATTGACAAAAGTATTGAGACAGGTTGAATTCAGGTGTTTCTTTTCTAACAGGGGTCTGGGATACAAAACAATAATGACAAATGTCATAATGTAGTTTAATATTGTGATAAATATCATTGCATTGGTAAGTTTGGTTTAAATTATCTTTGCTTGCAAAATGCCTCAGAGATGGTTTTTACTTAAGTTCTCTCAACACTTACTTTTTTTTTTCCTCCATGGTTATGATTTTAAATGTTCCACCTCTAAATTTCTACAATATTTTTCATGTTATGACTGTAAATAATATTTTTCTACCACAACTAACCATCTTCTTCCTTCACATCTCACTTAGAAAGAAAAACCTTCCATTAAACTTAAAAAGGAAATATTGATGTTTATTAACTATATAGACAAGAATATTGGGACACATCATGGCTACAGCTGTAAGATGTCCAGTTCATGCTGATTTGAGATATAAACATCAATGTTAATAATCAGTATGATATTTATCACAATATAAAATTATATTATGACATTTGTTATTATTGTTTTGTAGCCCAGACTCCTGTTAGAAAAGAAACACCTGAATTCAACATGTCCCAATACTTTTGTCCATATAGTGAATGGCTTGGGCAATTATGTTATGAGGCTAATGATATGTATTTTTAAGTTTTCTGTTTCAATCTGGATATATGGGAAGTATGTGCAGTATTGAAAGCAAAAGTTTCAGGGAAAAAAATGCTTCTATAAACTGAACAAGTACTATCTATTGGGACCTCCCTTTGCAGTTAACATGTCTTTAAGTCTTTTGCATACATTTTCTGATGTTTTATACCAGGTTCCATTCAACCAGTGTCAGGCCATGGATTTGATACCTGGGCCTTCAGTGGGAACTTATTCGACTTAAAACAACTCTTAATACCACCACTATGATGTCACAATTGTAGAAACCATCAATACAATACAAAGAAATGCAAAATAACAAGGTGTGGCATTACAGAGAGATGGAGACATTTCACGTATTGAGAGTGAATATTATTATTACCAAAGCAAGAAGCCCAGTTAAGACAACTCCAAACCTCTACACTACAACCATAACTGTGCCATGAACATCATCTGGAGCAGTTCAGAATAAATATTCATCTAATAACATGACAAAAATATAACAAATTTAAATAAAAAAACATCATAATCTACTTACCAGAGATCCTCATTATTTATATAGAAAATCCAACCTCCTTTCTTTGAGGAAAACTTCAATGTCTGTCATAGAAGTGATCTGTGTTTCAGTTCCATCAATAAGTCCTGTTTTACGTCCATGGAGGGCAAGGCTGACAGTCTCCTCTGTCCACTCGTATTCCTGACACAAGTTTCTATTCATTGAGGTTCAGAGAATGTCCACTCGACCAGCTAGCTAGTGTTGTGGTCCTTGTGATGTCTGGCTTTTCTGGAAAAATGAATTTTTATGTATGTCTGAGACCAAAGTAGTGCAGCTGAGAGAAACCAAAGAAATGAAGAGAATAGTCTATTGGGAATAAATTAACACAATTTCATGGAACAAATATTAGAATTTAGGTTGTAAATGTAGGTCAGTGTTTCTGATGATGTTTAGGCCCTGATGGTTCACCACTGTAGTCAACACATGTCAGATGATTCTAGTTTTTAATTCTTGTTCCTGCTGCGTCACATCAAACAGTCATTTTAAACTTTTTTACCCATTTAGTTCAGTTTTTTGTGTGCCTTTTAAGGCGTTTTTTATCTGAGAAAAAAAGAAGGAGAAACAGATATTTCTGGTCATTACAACAGTGCTAAAAGGCTTATGACATTTGCACAGTATATATCCAAATATTTTGTGCCAGTTGGATGTTTTTTAAGTATTGAAATAGGAATTTGCCTCCAGTGTCTAATAATTACAGTTAATTTAATCTTCTGTTCCAGATTTATTAATCTATTATACTGAGTTTGATGTTCAGTGATCCAAATGTATTTATTTACTTAGGTTTTTATTACTTTGATGTAATTTTTCAATTCAAAAATTTCTACCAAAGTTAAACATAATTCATGACCAACAGTGTTGTTTTATTTTTCTTTTATGAGGGGTGATATTGGCCGATTATTCTGCTTTTTCCAAACTATTGTCATTAAATGATGTTGTACAAATCCATGTTCAGTTGACATCTATTCTGCAGTGGCGTAAAGTCTGGTGCTCAGTGAGTTTTATCTATCAATGTTAATTAATTCACAGCGTCTAACCACTTGCTTCCTTCTTAGTGAAATGTTCTTGTATCAGCCATGACTCGACGTGTTGTAATTTCTCAATCTTGAGCTGCCACATGATGTGGTCATGCAGATCCTGATATAGACCACTTTAGTCTGACTCAAGCTAAAGGGGAGTTCAGACTCAACTTGACTGATTGTAACTGATGGGAAAGTTTCCATGTGCAGGAATACAAAAAAATTGACAATGCTCTACGTTGAAGTGCATGAAAAATTCTTAATAGGTGAATTGTATCATGAGTCCAGTGAAGATTCACATCTCTAAACCTGACCAGTGATTCCACTCAATCATATATGTACAGTACTGTGCAAAATTCTTAGGCCATCTCTATGTTTGTTGTTTTTGCAGGGTTGAAAAGAGCATACTTATTTATTTTTCATTCTCTTTTCTTCAGATACAACAAGAAAATACAGTCTTAAAAGACACACAAAAAACTGAAATAAATGTGTTGTGAAGGTTAAAGTCACAATTTAGTGTGACCTCTGACCCCATGACAAGCAGTAGCACAAACAATTAGAAACATCTGACATGTTGAATGAAACCTGGTAGAAGACATCAGAAAATTAATGCAATAAATCCCATATTTTCTGAACAAAAGGGTTAAAGGCATGTTAAATGCAAAGGGAGGTCACAATATAGACTACCACTGTGGTTTATAGAAGCTGTTGTTTTTTCAAACCTTTGTTTTTACTGCTGTTCATACTTCACATATATCAGATTGGATCTTAATACATAGACTGAGAAATGCATATGTGTGGTCAATAGAACTGTATTAAACCAACAAAGCTAATGTTGGCCTAGGACATTTACACAGTACTGTAGATTTTAGGACAGATGCTGGGAATTCAACCGATCGGTTTATGGAATGTGTGCATTTGTCCCACGTGGTATAACTTGAAAGAAGCTCTGAAAAAGCAATACTGAATGCCTTAAACCTTGTATTGCTTCTATGTCTCATATTCTATCCTCCATAGTCATCTGGTGCCTGTGTTTTGGGTTTTCCATCTCAAAAATAATGACATCTCCACCATAAACTGATACACATTTTAATGCATGATAAAAATGATCAGGATGGGATGGGATCAATCAATCAGATTTTCTTTATATACTGTCCCATCATACCAAAAGTTCTGTCATGTTAAGTCATTACACTATACAATTAGAGCTGGTCTAAACCAGACTCTTGAGGCAATTCACAGACACAAACAGAATCCTCCAGGAGGAAACACTTGGTGACAGTGGAAGGAAAAACTTCTTTTAACAGGCAGAAACCTGGAGCAGACCCCAACTCCTGGAGGATGGACGACTGAAATGACCAGTTGGGGTTAAAGAGAAAGGGTTAAAGGAAGAAAGGGAGAGAGTTTGGGGGAGGAGGATGGGGGGAGACCCATGGATGTCATAGAACTGTTAAAAACCAGAGTTGCTGTTATTATTATAACTACAAATAACTAGTACAAATACCTAGAACTGTTAGTACTACTCCAAATACAAGTACTAACAGTGGATATACTACTACTGCAGCTGTTAGTACTAATAATTGAAACCTTTACCATCCATGTAACTATATAATAAACACTATTGCAACTATATGGATAAATGAATAATGATGGAGGCAGGAGAGAAGCAGGACCACAACAGCAGGTCCACAGATGATCCAGGGAAAACCTAAGAGGTTGTGAACCTCTACCCTGGTTCACAATCTCAACTTAATCAAACTGTCACATCAAATGGTTTATTTTGTTTAATCAGGTCCAAACCAGGACGTGCTACACTCCAACCAGGACACTGTTGGTCTCCTGATCCCTGGGTGTCTACCTGTCCTGACCTTGGACCCGGGTCTGTCAGGTTGCTTAGATAACTGTAGTCTCCTGGAGCATTATCCAGACCTGCAGGTGGCGGACTCAGGCCGGATCACACACAACCCCCCGAGGCCCATTATCACCCAGAACAACAGCTTTTCTGCTCAACCTCTTATCTCTGACACTTTCTATCATGAAGACAGTGCAGGCCAACCGGGGTCACCAGTCCCCGATCAGGGTTATTTAGTGATGGGGCCCAGTGTGAACATCAGCCTGGATCTGCCGGGGTCAGGGTTGGAGCCCATGTCTAACTCGGTGCTGAACGGGATGCTGGAGAAGCAGCTGGAGGAGGTGTACCTGCAGCATCTGACGGACAACTTAGCCCGGTGCAACTCTCACTTTGGGAACAGCCTCCTGCATGGCCTGGTGCCGCCACCCCAGCCCAGCAGACGGCCCCAGGGTCCAGACTCCCTGGAGGCCAGGCTGGACGAGGGACCAGCAGTCAGTGGGAAGACCATAAGTTACCTGAACACCCACAGCTCAGCGCCCTGCTCCACTCACTTCAGCTCCCCCATGTTACGCATTTCAGCACCTGAGGATGCTCAACAGCAATGACAGTATCATGTAAAACAGGGTCTAATTATCATCTAAACTCAAACATGAACACATATCAGACAATTAAAGCAGGCTTTTACTTCTGTTCACCCATATTTACAGTCTTTTGTGTACCTGCTTGATGAAATGACGCTCTCATATGCCACCTGCTGTTAGAATAAAGTACTACATCATAGTGATACATCAGGTGATACAGTGGTACAATGTTTATGTTAGGAAGCAAAGTACATTTATATAAAGAAATAACATGCTGTGAATTAATCCACGTTTAACAGATATAGTTAAATAAAAATGTAAGCAGATTTATACATGTATATATGATATGTGATATAATATAATTGAATGAATGGTTCAATAAAGTTGTAAAATTTTTTGATACCTTTATACCTATTGGTGCTTAGATTTATGGATTATTGATTCCTTAATTTGGGAGCATTGAATGTTTTTAAATTGTATTTAATTTTTTTTTTCATTTCATTGCTTAAAAGTTCTGAGACCCTACATTTACATATGAGGACATTACATTTCAGTTTCCTGCACTACATTTCATAAGTTATTCTCATTAACCTATACTTTTTTGTGTCTTTTACTGGAAAAAAATGCACAAAACATTAATCAGTGAAAAACCAAAACACTGGACAACAACTGTCTTGCAGCATGAAGAGAAATACTTGATATTGCGTAAATTAGGTGAGATGATCCAAATGTGGACTCAGCATGGCAGCATTTTGAGTCATTCAAAAGTCAGTATGTAGGTTTTACCTGCATATCATGCCACTGTTTCATATCAGTTCTAAGTGATTGAAATTCAGATGTTTTCAATACATGAAGGAAAGGTTTGTGGAGCACAAAGTGACGCAAAGCTAAAAGCTGGTATTTTCCTTGGACCCCGGACAGGAGAATTCATTGGTTTTCCTGTATTTCCCTTAAAGCTTGGGGTTAAGTGGTGTAAAAGTATCTGTTCAACCACAGAGCCTCAAATGATGATGAAGTAGTTGAGAACATAATGAAAGTATATGAACAGATGGGTTGTACAATATTGCTCAAAATTCATTTCCTCCACTTGCACCTTGACTTTTTCCTCCCAGTTTGGATGAGGACAGTGATTAAAAGATATTTCTAAAGTGGAGAGCAGGTACTGAGGGGTTTCAACCCAAACATGATGGTGAAACTTTCACAACCCACAAGCATATTGTGTGTTTACCTATGGGCACAACAGTTTTATTTCTTCGTATAACACCAGTACGTCACCAGTATAAAACAAAGAATTACACTGTTTATATCAATGTCTGAACAAGGTCATTGAAAAGTTTGTGTCTGACACATTTTTGAACAATTTTGCACCAAGTTGATGGACTCCACTTTATTATTAATTTGGTTTGATGTTCACATGTGCAAATAAGTAAAATAATTTTGCACATATTATCCTCAGGTTGTAAAAAACACATTAAAAGACATTGACGCAAGATTGGAAGATTGGTGTTTTTACGTTACACATAACTCCAAAATCTTAGCCTGATGGGAGGATTCTGATTTCAGATTTGACATCACCATACCTGATTAAGTGAGGATCAGATATTTTTCTTCTTTTTTCTGTCTGTTGTCCACTGATATGGAGTCAAAGTCAGTAACTTCAGTCTACATCTGCTTCTGAGGTCAATGGGGTCAAGGTGCAAAACC
>JAPQRQ010000002.1:28592653-28614096 GCA_037367365.1 Apogon talboti
CCGTAAAGACGTGTGTGTGTGTGTATGTGTGTGTGTGTGTGTGTGTGTGTGTGTGTGTGTGTGTGTGTGTGTGTGTGCATAAAAGGCTCTACTACATATACGTTATGGTACAACATGACATATGCTCTGACTTCTGAGACAATGGGGAAACATATGGTATATACTGTTGAATAGATAAACACTCACTGAATAGATACAGTGTATATGACTTCTATAAGATCATGTCTGTCTAATGACTGGGAATGTCTCCAGTTAGCTAATATGAGTGTGTGTGTGTTTTCAGCAGAACATGGTGACAGTTAGGTGTCCCTACTCTGGACATAATCAACATATTCACCTTTAGTGTTTTACTACTCATTGTACATGTAATTTGTGTAATGCATTCTGTTAGTTACTTAAAGTGAGTTTAACAGTGGTGGGCCGTCAGAGCCAACAAGGCTTTCTCTGCTGGGATAAGCATCATCTGAAAAACTGACCTAAAATTTACAACCATAATTCTAATATTTGTTCCATGAAATTGTATTAATTTATTCTCAATAGACGATTCTCTTCATTTCTTAGCATTTCTCTTGGTTGAACTACTTCCAGTACTTGTGTGTGGATGTAAGATATTTTGTCCAATCAGATTTCAGTCTCTATGTGTTGCCAAGGTTAATCTAATCTGCCCTGGGCCTTCAGTATGAGTAGTGAAGGCTCAAGTAATTTAAACTGTATAGCATCGGGACTGTTTTTTTAACCAATCAGATTTCAGTTTCACCTCACAGGGCCAGCTAGCTGGTCCCCAATGTCATCAGCATTTATCCTTCCTCTGATTGGATGGTCATTTGGTATAGCTTTAGCAATATTCTTTATGATTCATGCCAAAAAAGATCAGTTTAATTAAACTATTAATACATTCGAGATAAACTTTTTTTATGCCCACAATGGCTGACAGAGGAGATGACAACGATTTGGTCTCAGACCTACTTAAAAAAACATTTTTTCAAGGTGGACTTTTCCAGAAAAGCTGGACATCGTGAGTAGAGGTCGGCCAACTCCGATGCTGGCTCGCTGGTCGAGCCAACATTCTCTGCCCTTAAGTAAGTGTTTCTCAAACTGTGGGGTGAGTCCCCTAGGGGAGGAACAAAGGCTTGCCGTGAGGGCATGAGATCACTCCTGGGTGTTTTTTTTTTCTTCAGGTTAGGACATGTAGCAGGAGGAACTCATGTTTTAGTGTTGGAGCACCCTGGACTGATTTTAGGGATGTACAACAAATGAAACTACTGGCATGGTGATCTGTCACTAGACTAGACAAAGAGTTTAGGTTTGGAGAATGGACAATGTTTCTGTTTGTACACAGTTTGTACAGTTTGCACTTTAATGTTCTGAGATGTGCAATGTAAATGGGCTCATTGCAGCACTGATTTTGCTAAAATGTTCATCTTTGTTACAAAAATTTGTTTGTTCTAAAAAAAGTAACCTTTTTGTCATAGTTGTAAGATAATTGCACATTTCCTATTTTTATTTGGAAAAATCTAAGTTATTTTTAATCTGAACAAAAAACTATTCAAGGAAAAATAAAAAGTATTGTTACAATATTGATATTTCTATCAATAAAAGTTATAATTTCAGCAATGTTACAATATTGTTGGGGTTGAAGGGGGCCTAGAGATTTTTTGTCCTCCAAAGGGGGGTCTGAGAGAAAAAGACTGAGAACCACTGCCTTAAGTAATAGAAATTTATGTCAGGAATATGACTGGACAGAAGGGACTCTCAGCCTTGGCTTCCATGAACATAAAAAAGGACTTATTGATGGAACTGAAACACAGATTACTAATGGCCGAGTCACTGAAGTTTTCCTCAAAGAAAGGAGGTTGGATTTTGTATATAAATAATGAGCATCTCTGGTGAATAGGCTATGGTGTTTTTATTTAAATTTTGTATGCTTTTGTCATTTTATTCATGGAGACAGTCACGTGACTTTTTTGTTGCCACTGCCATCTTTAGGACCTAGTGCACAGAGGGGAATGGCTAGTCCGACAGCAGCGGTATGAGATGGGCATGACCATTTACATGTCTCTGACACTTGATTGGATATCCCTCCTATCAGTAACCCCTGGGACGCTTTAGGTTGGCCAAGTTAGGTGTCAATCAAAAGGTAACAAGTTAGTCTGTCAATCTTTACTGGTATCACCGGCAGAAAAAGTAAATGGAGGATATGTTCGAGGAAAATGGAAGAAATCACCAACAGTGATCTCAGGTTGGACCACTATTCATGCTGTTTCTGCGGCTTTGTGCATCTTACGTGTGTTTTGGACCTAAATACTTTACGGGATAATATTCACTGGACTGTTATGGGGAAAACGAGATCGTATTTGTTGGGATCCATGGATGTTTGATCGGCAGACCACCTGCAAAAGTAAGAAAAGAAACATTTCTCACATTTTGCTTTTCTGGAAAACAACCTTCTGTGTATGTGGTGTTGTTGTTGTCGGAATGGTTTATATATTCGGAAAGACGAGTTTGTTAGCTTTCATTTGATGTGCAACAAGTGGAGATGCATTAATGAGCGAGCTGTGTATATGGGTGTTGTTTAAAATAACGACGTCCTGGACCTTCAAGACCTGGGCTTTCCTAAAGATGGCGGCGGAATTACTCTGTGACGTCGCATGACGTCTATGAATTAGATAAATGTTAATTCTGAACTGCTTCAGATGATGTACATGGTACAGTTGGGACTGTAGTGTAAAAGTTTGGAGTTGTCTTAAGTGGGTTTCTTGCTTTTGTAATAATGGTTTTCACACTCAATACGCCAAATGTCTCTCTCTCTCTGTAATGCCTTGTTATTTTGCGTTTTTTGTATTGTATTGATGGTTTTTATAATTGTGACGTCATAGTGGGCGGTATTAAGACTAAGTGTCCACTGAAGGCGCAGGTATCAAATGCACAGCCCGCTATCTTACATTATTCAGCGCTATCTTACGTTATTTTCGCATGTAACAGTGTGAATGAATGCGTTGATATACAGTGAATGTATATGAGCACTTGTAGAGATGTCAGTTATAAATCTGGAAAAAAAGAGCAGTGATGTTTTGTCTGAAGACACAGTTTTTAAAGTGAAAGCTAATTCTAGTCCAAATACATACAATAGCTCAGTGGCATTTAACATTGTTTTCTAGTGTATGAGTTGTTGGCACTGCCTACTCTCCTAAAAATGTTTATGCTGCTCTCTTGGCCAGGTCAGTCTGGGACAAAAGATTTAATATCAATGAGGATTTCAACTTGTTAAATGAAGGGCATAGACAACGTAATCATTTGCTGGACAAAAATGAAATGTAGTTCAGGGTGTTTCTTATATGTTACAAGTGGAGACTTTCAGACACATAAGGTAGGGAGAGGTTGCATTATACAATAATACTGTGCCCTCGGTGTGTTAAATGATGCATGAATTTACAGAACTTAAATATATTGTCATGTGTGGACAGATTGGCAACACTGCTTTTGTGCTTTGCTTTGAATAATTGTTTTATAGCAAATTAGCAAATAATCCAAACTTCGATATTAATATGTTGAATTTAAGAAACAGTAACCTTCTCTCGTTAAACTGCAACTTACTCATATTCTACTCATATTCTAAATACATACATGTTACATATATTCAGTTACTTCTTTGTTAGTAATGCATTTGTATAAAACTGAACAGGGTTTGGACTGCCTAAAGCTCCCTTTTGCCATTTGACAACTGATCTCTGTAAAAACAGGCCCAACAGAAGGAAGCCAGGTATTCTTCAACATAAACAAATGGTCATGGATTGAGGAAGAATGTGTGTGAGCTTATTTTTATTGGCTTATTTTTATTAGATCTATCCATAATGAATCTATTGAAGAAAGAATTTTAAATTTGAATGAAGTTGTGCTTATTTGATAGCAGCAAACACATTTATTTAAGTTGTGAAAGTGGATTCACCCCTAAAAATATAGGATATATTCAGTTTTGTTCCTCTTCTGGGACATTATGTAAACATTTGTTTTAGCTTGTTACCCATTAAATAGTTCAGAATTAGTTGGAATATCATGTTAAGACATAGTTGAGTATATTTTTCTTAAAATAAAATGGCTGAAAAACATACTTAACAATATTTTTGGCTTTTTATCTATCTCGAAATTCTTGTTCTTTTACAACACTCATGAGACACCAACACTGAGCAGAATGTCACCTTTTGCATTTGTTTGGGGTCAAAGGTCACCTGATGTAACTGAATCAGCAGATTATAAAGAGGCAACTATATGAATGCAGCAGTGCACCTCATATAATCACAGTGATCTTTTTATATTATTATTATTTTTTCTGCTGCTGCCCTGTGTGTTTACCTGCTGCTGATCTACAGGGGGGTGTAAAGATGTTTTGGCTCGGTTTGTGTTTTAGTTCTGGCGCACACACAGACAAACATACAGACACACACACATATATACCCCAAAAGCTAAACACACATAATTTTGTACACATGCTGTTAAGGGCAAACAAACTAAATCCATTCCAGATACAGTAGCATCCATCTGAACAACAGCAAATAAATGAAATATACACTGAAACAGAAACTGTAGGAGCTCAGCGTGGAGACGAGCAGGAGGAGCTCAGTGTGGACAGACGGAGACACTGCTCGGGGCTCGGGTCGTAACCATCCTTTTTCTTCCTCTCTACTGTACTTCTTTATTTTTCCTTCACCCCCACCTCCCCCCCCACCCCCACTATCCCTCTCCCCAACTCCTTTCATTTCTGCTGAAGGAGAGGAAGAGGAGATGAGGAGGAGGAGGAGGGGTGTGATTAGTTTCAGGGTTCCAGCCCACTTGATTGGCAGCTGGCAGCATATGGAGCTGTGAGGAAGGTTTGCCCACGCTCACTTCTGAGGAAACAAATATTTGCCTGAAGGGGAAGAGAGAGAGAGAGAGGGGGGGGGGGAGTGAAAAAAATATTAATTAGTTTGCAGACGCACTGAGAGATAAAAGTCGGCAAGACGTATCCATCAAAAGGCTGCAGAGTTAGCTGCAAAATGGAAATTTTCCCCAAGTTGACAGATTCGCTAGGCTGCTGGGAGAGCTGAGGGGGAGAACACATGCATGCTGGGAAAGCACTGAGGTGCACAACACGGGAAGCCAACGTAGAGCCTACATTAACATCTGTGCATACGTTAACATATTATGAGTGGAATTAACATTTAGGCTTCTTCCACGCTTGAGAAACATTTCTCGTGCCTCTCCAATTATTTCTTAATTACCATCTCTGCACTGAAAAGGAGTTGTGTGTAGATTAAACTGACACATATGCAACACATCAGATACACTCAAGGTAAACAACAAAATATAAGTCAGGAAATGATGAATGAACCCAGTGTTTTCAGACCACCAACCCAGGTGTTTTCTTTTTTTAGATGATAGAATTTTAGAAACTAAATTTCATTTGCTGCTGAAAGTATCTGATTCTGTCACATTACATTAGCATGTACAAGGAGACCAGGAGGACTGCACTTCCAAAACTCATGACGCTGCAACTCCAACTGTGTGACATGTTTTATTTTTAATGCTTTTACAATGTTTTTGATGTGTTTTCAAGTATGGTAATAAAGTCAGAACATGATTAGTGCATTTAATATTAATACTGGAAGCATGTATATAGGAAGTCCAAACTGCAAAGAAGTCGAGTCCGTTTTATTATTTTATGATGCCCAATATTACGAATCACAATTTTGCCTTGAGGTTCTTTATAATCTGTACAATGAAAAACACCCCCTGTCCTTCAACCCCTGTTTGAATGAGGAATTGCCACAAAAACAGCTTTAAAGGTAAAAAAAAAAAAATGCAAATGAAAGAATAACAGAGGACAGATCCCCTTCCATGATTCACAGACAGTTCAATAGTAACCATTTGTACAGAGATTTGCACATACACTGTATTAAAGAAAAACTGGAAAGAATTATTGGAAAATTGTGGCAAAGGACTGACAACTAAGTATTGTCATAAATTTGACTTACAAAGCCTTCATGGTTTTCTTGTGTGCATATGTCAAGCAAAATCCGGCAATAGACATATAAAATGTCTTCTTTAAATTAAATAAAGAAATAAACTCCATTTAATTTAATGATAACAAAACCCTATAGACATAGAACATATAATTTACAGACATCTGATGCTAAAAAAAATCTCGAAATGATAAATCATTAATGAATGAATTGATGAATAATCAAGAAGTCACATTAAAGGGCTGTTATACTGAATTTCCACAGATTTGTTTCCAAAGCTATGTGTTATATACAGCCATGAATATGTAGAATATAATTATAAGAGATGAAGAGGAGCTTTTCAGGATCTGTAAACTAATAGGATCTGAGTGACACACCTTCAGAGTGAGGACCTGGAACAACAGGATAGAGGACAGAGACACTCAGATCAGAAACAGGACAAAACATACACAGAGAGAGCTGGAAAAGTCACGGAAGAAAGATCTCAACGCAAAAGCTCAATCAGTATGACTCTGGTTTAACCCCAACAAAAACAAAAAAGGTAGAATTGAGAATTTATGGCTGAATAGAAAACAACAACCAGACTCACTAAAATTTATCCTAAGGTTGAAGTGATTCCTGTTTAATTCCCGCAGGATGGAGGTCAAGTTCACTACTTATCATGTGACTGAAAAAAGCAGAAGAAAAAAGCAACAGGAGCATGAACAGAAATAATCATACAAATATATAATTCTAAATAATAAGTAAGAAATGTGGCCAAAAATCATGTCTGTTGCCAAAGTATGAAGTGCCAGAAAACCACTGGGAGTTAAGAGGAAAAGGAGCCTTGACATGCAAAGTCCTAAAGCATCTACTGATTAAAAATGTTTAATAACTTTTGATCCACTATTCCTACCAACACATTGAAATAAGTGCAGTAAAATGCAGTTTCTCAGCTTTTCATTGTCAACAGATATGACCCACTGTCATCTTCAGCAACACTGATTCATCAGTGAAACCAAATGACAGTGGTTGTGGACACTGGTTTTTTTGCTGAAAAAATCACTCTGTGCCTCAGTTTTCTTTGTTTTTATATAATAACCTTTGAACTTTGAAATAACAGATTTTCACTGAAAAATGCAAATATTGTAAACAATATATATATAGTGATAAATCATTTATGAAAGGTTAAATGTAAAGGAAAATGCATATGGAAGTCACCACAAAAAACAGTTGTAAGTCTTTAAGCATTAAAAGAAAAGAAAAGAAAAGAGACAGAACAGGACAGGAGAGATTCTAAGGGGATCGTACAGAAGTGAAAATCCACCCACCCTCTGCATCACCACAGAACTCCCAAAAAATAAAACCCTATTTATGTAAGCACTTCCTGTATGTAATCATTGTACAAGTCCCCAGAAGATGCAAGGTGCATCACATCAAACATTACATCCTCATTACATTGCATTCTCAGAAACAAATGTGTTGAACTAACTTTAACTTTATATCAACAAAAGGCAGTCTCTGGGGCAACAATTAGAAACATAAGTACGCTACAGATGAATAAAGAAAACACCTATTGCTTATTTTTCACTTTTAATTGTACATATAAATAACTAACTTCATCTGCAATCTCATAAACCACTGCATCCATTAATCAGGACCCCCCCCCCCAAAAAAAAGAAAAAAACACATGAAAGAGACCCACTTTGCTTTGATACATGGCGTTCAGACACTGACCATGGGATTATGCAGCACTGATAAGGTAATTAGCAGACTATGATAGTGTAATTAAGCAACATCTGAGAAGAAAGGCTGCTGGAGTGGCGTGTTGGTGTGGGCGCACATCAAAGCCTGTGGCACTGCTTTAAAGCGGGATCGGCTGCGTAGAACATTTGGTTTAGCTTCGGTTCCACAGCGGAAGTATCGAAAGAAAGCTTGTTATGCCATTGAGAATTAGCTGACAACACCAAATAATGTCATTGTGATGGAAATAAAATGCTTTTTTTTGTGGTGCAATTCAGTTGTTTAAAATGCACGGAGATAATATCGAGGGAACACAGAGGCAGTAACTGATAGCTCCATTGTTAGAGAGCCAAATGGTGTCTCTGTGTGTACGTGTGTGTGTGTGTGTGTATGTGTGTGTGTCCATTGCCGTACAGTCTCAACAGATTTCACTGAATAAATGGAACTAGCATGAATTCACTTAGGTATTTACCTCGCTGTGGTTTATTGAGAATGCATCTTTGTGGGCTTGTCGTCAGGCCTTGCAGAGTGCACTGCCTTCATTCTCCCCGCTCCCTCTCTCCCTCTGTGTGCACTGAACCAGCACAAATTCGGTTTTATTGTATTTATTTGTTTATTTACTCTTATCTCTTTTCCATTTCAGAGGCTTCCTATCAGGGACCTGCAAACCTCAGAAGCCGAATGGCAGGGGAGCCGTAGGTTTACATTGGCGTGCGTGCGGGTGAGTGTGTGCGCGTGCAGCGGATTGGTATAAAATTAAAATACAAATAGAAAGAAAACATTGGAATCATCACTTTTGTTATCGCCAGCTATACGCTTTACAGCTCCCACTGTTAACAAACTCCTCCAGGGTGATGAAACAGAAAGCGCTGAAATGTGCTCACTTCATGAGTCAGAGAATATCTTTTAAGTAATATTATAAACACTTGGCAAGAGTTTGGCTGCAAAAAAGGGTGAAACACACTTTAGACGTGAGACTAGAAGACGATAATTGCGTCAAACAATACAGAGCACCTTCAGACATGTTCTATTCTGATCCAACTTCTGACTTTCAGTGAAATCTGTGAAAAGCTAGTGATTGATTTGACAGTTTGTGCACATATTCATCTCCCCTGACAAGGAACTGTAGTGACAGCCCGACTCCTATTCTTCAGCAGGTTGAAGGTTTTAGTTTGTGCTTCAAAATGTTCAGTTTGTGATTAAGTTGCAGATTCCAACCAATGGAACTGGCTGCAAAACACACAAAAGTTGTATTTTCTCCAGCTCTGTGCATGTGTGTTGTTATTTTTGTTGCTCTGGGCTTATATGACCTTGGACGTAGTAGGTAATGGTCATGTACTTTAATGCTAGATGTCACTGTGACACATTAAAAAATAACAAAAGGACTCATTCTAAAATAACAAATACACAGAGGTTCTTATTTTCACTGCATTATACACTAATGAAAGCACATTTATGACACCATCCATCTTCTTAACAAGTAGATCATTGTTTTTCATGTGTCAAGACTTAGAAATGACCAAACTTAAAACAGATCCTAGATCCTAATGAAACGTTAGTATGACCCTTTCTCTTCTATCTAACTAGGCCACAACCATTTATGTATATACAAATAAACATAAAAACAACAGTCAGATGACTCAAATATGTATGGGTTAGGGTTAAGATTATTAGACATGTGAAATGACATAACAATCATACATCCACACTCTGAAACAGGAACTGTGATTCCATATGTCTATGCATTTTTTTTTGTATTTGTGAGTTACCTTGACCTTTGGCTATCAAAGCCTAACCAGTTCGTCTAACCTGTACTCTCTGACATATTGCAATTCAACTCAGATGTAAATATGTGTATAGTCTGAAGAGTTTTATTACCTATTTCTATTCTTCTTCTTCTTCTTCTTCTTTCTTTTTTAAAATTCTTCTTATTTTATATTGTTTGTCTTTTACATGATCTTTATACATTCACATTTTTCTTGCACTTTATTCTGTTGCTGCCGCAACCATTAAATTTCCCCATTGTGGGATCAATAAAATCTCTAATTTAATCTTATTTAAACCCTAAATACAGTGAAGTCCCTGTCAGAGATGGACGCTATGTTTACACACAGTATGTTATGTCTTGGACACTACAGCAGGATGAACATGGATGAAACACAGACAGTTGTGGAGGGATTATTACTGTTTATAGGGATGTGAATGACAAGAAAATCTTTGTTGTAAATAGTGACACTGACAGGTTAACATTAGTTACCTAATGATGTGGTGTTAATAACAGCTTGTGGCTTCAGTGGAAGTTACAGTACATGGTATTTCATGACATGAATGTAATTGACACTGCTGTGGATGGGAGGCTGGGGTGGCTTATATGAATTTGTATGGAGAACACTATAGACACTAGAATACTGGTATGTACATTATATATTAAATGGTTTTATAATTAGCAGAGTCTGACATTGACTGGAATTTGGCTCAAGGGAGCCCTCAGACAGAAGTGGTGGCTCACATCACCAGTTCTTTTTATATTTTAGTGGAAATTATGCAAAAGACAGTGGTGTAGAAAGTGACTTCTGGATTTGAAGACAAATATCTGCTCAGATGTATTCTGGGCTTTAATGGGTCAGTTGGATGGATCTCCTGCCACGTTCAGGCTCATAGTTTAAAGTCTGTGAGTCACTGGGTTTTGGTAGTCATGCTGTGTGAAAGAGGACAAATGTTGCACATTTATTTGAGCTCTGGTTGTAAATGATCTCAGAGTAACAGCACTTTTAGAGGAAATGTTTTAATCTTTCTAAGAGCCTCTCTACAGTCTTATGTCCAGTGTCTGGGTAAAAAGACACACACACGGTAAAACTGTGTTTGATTGACAAGTCGTTGTTGTTTAATGTCATGATGGTCTTGTTGTTTGTTGATGCTGCCCCACGTATTCTCCATTTGTATCTTTTATTCTGAACACTGAGGCTAGAAATCAGGAGCAGTGGGTCCATCATAGTTGTTCATCATCACTGACGTCTGTTTCACACAAACTAATGGTTGATGCTCTTGTCACACTGTGATTTGACCCTGTTGCATCAAAATAAAATGACAGACTGATCTCAAGAAATCGTGTTGTATGTCATGCCAGTTCTTATGGCATTTGGCGTGCTATACCTACCTGCATTTTCGACATTTCATGTGTTATTCAACATCATTTGATCACGTGTCAATTTATGGCAAGATCTCCAGTTCACATAACTCTAACCCCTAACCCTAAGCCGATGTGAACATACATGCGGAAAGCCTATAATACGTACAGATTACACGCCAATTAAAAGTGGCATGCATATTTAGGCAAGTCATGATATCAAGTTGAAAATGTAGCTTTTTCACCATGTCATAGTTGTGTTCTGGTCCACTTTTCCACCTATATGTATATACAAATATTTCTTACTTGGTATAGATAGCCTCACTTGTACCATACTTTAGACTGTATATACACTGTTGCCCATGAAGTTGGAATAAAATATTTTTCCGTCTTCTCGTGAAATGATTGTGACAATTTGATTTATTCTTAATAGATAAAGCTTTATTGGGACTTTATTTGTAATCAAAGGTGATTATTGATGTGTATAAGCAGGAATAATAAGAGGAATGTGTCTGAAAACAGAATTATTCCAACTTTTTGGGCAATAGTGTATATTTTTATTGTGTTTTATTGTCTTCATAGTTTTGTGTATATAGTATATATAGATTTATTTTTGCCCTTTGTTGTGTTTTATGCTTTTTCTGTGTTACCTTCTGTATTATTCAGCTGCTGTGACAAACCAAATTTCCCCTGACTATGGATCAATCAAGGTTTATCTTATCTTAAAAAAACTACGGTCTGAAGAAATATAATGATCCCCAAATTAATCACAAAGCAATCAAAAATTCCCTGGTGTGTATAGACCTTAAGTCTGAGCTTTCTATGCAAAAATAGGAAAAAAGATAAAACTTAATTTATAAAGACTCAATCACCAGCAACCTAAAGCATCTACTGATCTAAAATGTTTAATAACATCTGAACCACTAATCTTATCAATACATGTAAATAATTGGTGTAAAATACAGTTTGTCATCTTTTCATGGTCATCAGATATGACCCATTTGGACGTTCAGAGGCTCCATAGTGAACGTGGAAACACCGTCATCTTCTACAACATTGATTCACCAGTGAAACCCACAGAATTGGGTATAATGACAGTGGTTGGAGATGTTTATTTTTATGTTCAGTTAATGATATATTTTGCTTTAATAGTCACTTTTTCTTCAGGTTTCTCTTTTTTGATATAATAATCTTTCAATATACTCAGACCTTTTATGAACATCTACATAATCAGTAAATGAAACCTAAGAAAAAAATCTGATTTACAAATGCAAAATGCAGAGAATAATATTTAATTGTAATAAATGGTGATAAATCACTTAAAGATTAGATTTTGAGAAAAAATCATTTGGAAGTCAACACAAAAGTAGTTCTGGGTTTTTAAGGGTTAAACTGCTATTATGTAAACCCTCTATTATAAATCTGTAGACAGACTGTGCTCAACATAATCTCAAGCCTTGTGACGTGTTTAAAGTTGGAACCGTGTTTCTACATTAACACATGATAAAGTGATGCATCTCTGAAGAAAATGTGGGTTTGATTATTTTCACAATGTCCTCTATTAGAAATAAAAGGAAGAAAATAAATAATATTAATATGTGTCTGCTCATGGCTCTGCATACAAATACCACACATCTATATTCACTGTGATTGCAAGTCCATTAGTTTTATCATGGAAAACTTGATTCATAGTGGGAGGATGGTTTATTACATAGCTTCATTGAAAAATAGCTTAAACTGATATAACTCAACTCAAAGCAATAACACAGTATTTCTCAATGTCTTAAGGAGGGATGCTGCGTGTGATTTGACTATTCTGTGTGTATAATGGTGGCTTTAGTCAGTGCGGTAAAGCAGTGTAAAGTCCCATCAATCACTGCCTCATTACCACCGCCAATGCCCTCGCCACAAAACTGATGTGTGTGTGAGTGTGAGAGAGAGAGTGTGTGTCGGCCCACTCAGAAGGAGAGAGCGAGCGATCTCACCAGGATCTGAACTGCTTCTTTGATCTCCTAAAGCCAAACAGAGGGAGAGAGACGCTCGCCCCTCACAGAGAGGATTAAATATCCCTGAGTCGGGACATCACAACTCCCTCTCACCACCTTCCTCCCCTCCCTCCATCCCCCTCTTTTCCTCCGCTCCCTTCCTCCTCTCTGTCTACCCTGGTTATCACTGAGTCTCCAGAGGGGCTGGAGGAAAAGGAGAGCGAGCGAGGAAGAGGAGAAGAAGAAAGTAAGTAAGAAGAGACTGTGTGGTTTTAAAAGCCAAGAGGACATCTGGGTCCACGAGGAGTTTGGCTGTTTCTCCCACACAGGTCAGAGTCTGGATGGGTCACGGCTCTGCCCTGGGCCCTCAAAGTGTGTGTGTGTGTGTGTGTGTGTGTGTGTGTGTGTGTGTGTGTGTTTGGAGGGGTATTGTCTGGGTCAGGAGGGAACGGCCCGGGGTCTCACATCGGGCAGGATTTATTTAAGAGTTAGTAGGTTGTCAAAAAGACGAGGATTTGTTTAAGAGTGGAAGGGGTGGAGGGGATGGAGGGATGTTGAAACAGCCAGATGAAAGAGTGCAGGAGGTCTGTGCTGTTGTGCTAACCCCCGTACACTCGGAGGTGCCCCGTGTGACTTCCTCCCCACACACATCTCTCAGATTCTTTTATTAAAGGCTTTCCTTTCTGGCAAAACAGATAAGATGGTCTTTTGCTGACAAAAAGGGTACATGCAGAGGATTCTACATCAGTGACATACACACAACGCTCTGTTATCACCCACTGATAGTCACTCCTTTGTTACTCTACCTGAAATACCACACTGACTGTTATTTATTTTTCTGGCTTGTTTTTACTTCTATTTTAACGCAGTCATTATTTTAGTTTTAATGAGTTTGAGGGGAATTATTAACCTTTTTTAATTTGCATAATTACACCTTATGAACATCAAAACAGATTTCAAGTATAGATGCACAAACTCGTCAGCTCGATATCTACTGGTATTATATAGTAGTACAGTATTCCCTCCATCCATCCGTCCGTCCGCCCGTCCACCCATCCGTCCACCCATCCATCCATCCATCCATCTGCCCATCCAGCCATCCATCTGTCCATCCATCCATCCACAGCAGAACATATCTATCAGTCATGTTATAATAATTTTTTTCAAGGATAATGTGATGAACGGATGACAGACTTTAAAGCAGCAACTACTTTTTATATTTATAATGAAGATTCCTACATTAAGGCAATGCAATAACAACAACAGCAACAAAAAAAACCTAAAGAAACAGAAAGTAAGATTGGTATTGGCATTATATATGGACCAAAATGTCCTTTAAAATGTACATCAGTTCATCCATAATTTCTAAATGGATGGGACGATAACACATTGGGAAAAACATAAACTCTTTATCCCTCTTTTTATTTTGCTGGACGTCCTTTAGCTTTAATTATGACACACATTTACCACAGCGCTGTTTCTGTAATCTTATACAATGTCATAACATTTATTCCCATCATATATTGGACACATAATGTTGTTGAACCTAGACCTGACCAACTGAACCAACCCCAAATCATAACACTGCCCCCACAGGCTTGTACTGTAAGCACTAGGCATGATGGGCAATCACTTCATCCCTTTTCCTTCTCACCCTGATTGATGCGTCCATCACTCTGGACCAGGATCAATCTGGACTCATCAGACCACATGACCTGTATCCACTGAAACACAGTCTCATCTTTATACTTTATATCAACTGATGGTTGTTTAAGAAATGAAAAACTTCTTACTGCATCAGTTAAAGGGTTAAAGAACATATTAATCACTGCAGTAATTATCCAATAGACTGTTCTGAATGATCTGCATGGACTTTGTTCTTCAAAGTCCATTTCTGAGCCTGTACTTTTTAACTTTTAGTAAAGAGGTTGAATAAATATGCTTACTTTCACTAGTGCCATTTTTTTTTTTAAAGAATGTGTGTACTTTTGCCTCCTCTGGTCTTCAGTCGGAACATTTTCTCCCTGTTTTTATTACTTTCCATCTTTCAGATTTCTTTGTAAAAGTGTCCAAGACCATTGGTGTAATGTATTGTGGCATCACGTTGAACCTTTCAGCTGACAAAATCCTCAAAGTACCACAAACCACCCAGTATTTAGGTAATATTTGAAGGTCTATGTTCACATCAGTATCGAACATGTATCAAAACATACCTTACATACACCCCTCTTATCTTTTGCATATGAAAATAGCCTACATGGACCCACATCATCCCTTATCTAGCTAATTATGAAACCTAATTACACCATGTTTTTACAGCACTGAGGAAAAACAGGCACGGAAATAAGTAACAAGCAACAGCTAGACCTTCAGAGGCAGAGATGTCCATTATTGAGACACAATGTCAGCCTTTATATAACTGCAAAAAGATGAAATGGAAAGGTCTGGTATATGCATAGTGATATTTTGGATTCTTTGACATTGAGCAGAAAAAAAGTTTAAAAAAAAGGTCAAAATAATCAAGAACCTATGTATTTTTCTTGACAAATCACAATCCATATATTTTCATTGTAATTGTACTATGACTTTTTCACCACATCATGTAGGCCTTTCATGTATGTTATACCTTATTTCACAAGGAAAGGACTGTAACCTGTAGTTTGGGGAAGGCTTTTTCAGGGGTCCGCTGGGCTTGGGAAGGGGAGAGTTTGAGGTGTGGTCCTGAAATTCAGATAACATTATTTCCAGTTCGCCTTTTTTTCCTGCCACCGCTGCCACACTGTAGATTTAATCCTCAAATCCATATCCAGATTCAGTTTTACAGTGAACACCATGGTGGTCAAATTTGACTGGATCCTTCACCATACCATACAGTTTTCCCCCATTTTATAGTGTTATTTGAATCTACAGTGAGAATTATTATACCTGTAGTGGACTCTCAGAATCCCACAAAGCATCGTGAAGGGAAGTGTGCATGACTTGCAGAAAACAATGACATAATACTGTCATTTCTGATGCAGAATGATGATGATGGGTAAAGGTGCCTTTGTTGTCATTCACACAGTGAGATCTTCACGGTGGAGTACAGAAGACGGAAACACATCACTCCTTATATTTTATCAAGAGCACCCCGTGATGTTGTTGGTAAGACCACCTGCCTGTGCCACCCTGCTGTCAGTCAAAGGGGAGCAGGTCCTCCCATCTCAGATGACTAGATATGGAGAGCTCAGCGGAAACACCCAGACTGCCAGTGACAGAATCAGGTGGGAATGGATGAAGGTGGGAACACGCTAACTCATGCCAAATATACAACAGATAAGATTTATCAGCTGTAGCATGAAACCAAGTCCTCATTTGTGGGAGTCTCCAAGACAACCCCCTGTCCTGGATCTGGACTTTCTGAGCCTCTGTGAACAACACATCTTTGTGGGACAAACCTTGTGCTGGTTTACTGTGCTTAATCCACATTAATGGAAGAGGCCAATCCATCCCAGTCCTTTACAGCCTGTCAATCACAGACATCACATTATTCACTATTAAGTCACTTATTTCATTTTATTTCATTTATTTATTCAGCCATCCATTCCATTCATTTGTCCAATTCTCACCTTCCACTAGATTCTTGTTACATGTCATTCCAGAGCCCTGGAGGGTGTCCTCAGAGCTGGTCCCCACAAAACCACAAAAAAAAGAGTAGAAACTGAAGTTTTAGTGCAGCAGCCAAAGATCAGTACTAGTGCAAGATAATACCCTATGAGTGCCACAGTGTAGGGTTGATTTGCTGTGTGTACATTGCTTTTAGCACTGTTGTGGATGTTGTTGTGTGTTTGTGTTTGTAGGATGGGGAACTATCTTGTGCATATAATTCATGGTTGGAAGGGCTCCAAACTCTTTGTGGCCAGAGCTGGGTGATAATTGTAAATTACCATATTTGTTTTTTGTCAGACTTGGCTCTGCACTCTGGCAAACTACCCAGGAATTCCTACAGTGGATCTAATAAAGTTTTGTGTATTATCAAGATGGATGGATGGAGACTGTATGATAACACCAATAGAATTATAGGTCATGGTCAAAGAATGCACAGAAACAGCATGCATCGTCCATCTGCACTACTACAGAGGTAAACAATGTAGATAAGAATTGCATTGTTACCATAATGGCATTTATGTGAATAAAAAAAAACAAAGAGGAGGAGATTGTGGACCTTGTTCTGAGTCAGGGAAAGAGGCCAACTTGGGATTCCAATCTTATAAAGACAGCTTCAAGGAAATATTTTTAGCATGGACAAATATACTTCAGTCAGGACCACTTTTGTCCAAAAAAAAAAAAAAACAGACAGAAAGAAATATTTATTTCATTAATAGTACGTTATGTTTGGTGGTATGGCTCTGTCCTTCTACAAATAAACACACTGAAAGATGAGGGCAGGAGGTCAACATCAGAAGTCAAATGCAGAGAAGGAGAATCTAGGCTGGAGGTGTGTTACAGGAAGAACAAAAAGTGTAGTGTTCTAAAGCAGCAATACTAGGAAAGTTTAGAATTTATATATGGAGCCTCTGATTTGCCATTTGAAGAAAAAAGGAAACGGATGAACCATCAGCTGCTGTGAGCTTTACCCCTCCTAATATGTACAGCACCTAGCAGTTACCATTTGCACACATGAGCAGTGAGGGTCTCTATCGTTAGCTTCATAGCATAATTGCCTAAGTCATATTTTTAGCCAAATTGTGAAATCAGCATAATTTTACTCTCCTAACACTACCACTTAATTTTTTGCATAAATCACAATTTGGCCAAAACATGACTTTGGTAATTATGCTATGAGGCTAACGATATGTGAGCATGTTTAAAATTGATGGGGAAACTGGAGGACCTGGAGGTAACACAAGGGAACAGGTAAACCCGGTGTTAACCACTACATCACCGTCTGCTGCTGTCACTTGCCTTCTGGGTTTTGTAGGATCAGCTGGACTGGACTGGACTGAACTGGACTGAACTGGAATGATAACTTAATAAGACATGCTGAACATGGTGTCTACCTGTGCTGCTTTTCTCTTGGTTTGTAATTAAGACGTAGGTTGTGTTAGCAAAATGCACACTCTGAGATGGTCAAATTAATTTCTGTCTTTAGTCTGAAGACCGTAACAACAGCTTTCAGTTTCTCACAGTGCAATATGGTACCGCTGGTTTGGATCAACTGCCAAAGAAATCAGCAACTTTTTCATTTTTCATCTAGGACGTCCCAAAGTGAAAATCCTACTTATGTATTATAAATGGAGATGCTTATGAGTGAATGAGAGACTGATTTTACACACGGTCATGTTTTTATGTAAATTTGCTGTCCTTATGAGCAGTCATTCATGTATCCCTATGAATAACAGTATTATTCTTACAGTTTTAACTCTCCCATGGTCTTCGTCCTACATCCCCAGGGTTAAGGTGCGTTTTTTTTCATATTATTAATCTGCATGCAGCTGTTTAAGTCATGAGTGCTTTAACACAGGATCTGAATAATCACACTAAAAAGTGATTTTTTAAAATTATTCTTTTTGGGTTTTTTTTGCAATTAGGCCAGTTTTTCTGAGCTTTTGCAGGACACATAATTGTATTAACCAAGGATTTGTATGAAATGCATGTCATGTGACAATGACAATGATGAACCCAGTCCTGTTGTTTTCTAGACACATTTAGTGTAGTATGAAAGACAAAAAAGATGAAAATGATGATCAAGTGAAGGACAATGTATGGAGGAGCATCACCAAACAACTAGATAATCAAGATAGTGAAGAGTTTCTGTAACAGTTCACACAGTTTGCACTGTGTGTCTTTTTTCATGGAGACTGAACATAGACCCAGAAGAACAGAAGTACTATTTACTATTACTACTATTTACAATTTACTATATCTGTCAAACCGCCTGATACGAATACATCTGAACCTTTGATTGAACATCACTATTGTGAATAGTTGGTGAATGTTTGGTTGATTTTTCATCGTTTTCTGCCTATGCTTATATGATTGTTGTTCAAACCACTTCAGTCACACAGAAAAAAATCCAAAAGAACTAAATCCAGATGTAGATGTTTTTCTAATTGATTGAATTGGGTTCTGCTTTAAGATGCTTTTAAGGAACATTGTTGTTATACTTTTAATACATTTCAAAGTATTGATGGTGTTATATATGTATGTTCTTAGTTTAGTGTTTTGTGTATGGTTTTAGAATGGACTTTTATTATGTTTTATATATTTTTAGTGTGGATGTATGGCTGTGATTTCTATTTTGTGGAACTTCTGCTGCTGCTGTCTTGGCCAGGACACTCTTGAAAATGAGATTTTTAATCTCATTGAGCTTTTTTCCCCCCTGGTTAAATAACTGTTAAATAAATAAAAAATCTGAAAATTTTATGAAGTAAAATTTGTGTCACTGCCAAAACTTTTAGCCACAAATTAGGGTTAGGATCTAGAAACATAAAGATAAAGTCCTGCTTTGGTAAATGTCATGATTAGTTTTAATTTCCTCTGATGGGATAAGCCACAGTATTTATTCAAAAACTTCAATTCTTGCATGATTTTGTGATTGCGTGGGGAACAGTTCCCACAGCTGAATAGAAGCAAAGGTCAGTGCTTTCTCCGAGGGGTTAATACAATCACCATTACTGCTTCCTGCTGCTGTGTCAGGGTGGAGGAGGACGAAGAAGAAGAGGAGGAGGAGGAGGCGGAAGAGGAGGAAGGGTAAGCGAGGGCAGACAGAGAGGGGCAACTCTGACATGACAGTGACAAATTGCCTTGTATTTATTCAAATTGTGTAACGTGATCTTTTAGCTGTGTTGTAATGTGTGTTTTCACAGTGTTTGACCCCAGTGATGACTTAACACTAACAAGCTCATAAAGCAAAGAAAAGAAGTCAAGGTGATCTGCAGACAATGTAGTTAGTGGACGTGTGACGGCAGCGGTATCACATACAAAAACAGTGAGTTCATTTAATGGTCAGTGTGTCATGATGTCCTTCATTTATTTTTAGTGAACTCTAAATAAACCTAAAGTGTTAATGGAACTGGGATTTGAAGACTTTACATTTACAAATTAAGTGTTGTGTGGTGAATATTGATAGCATTTTAATTTTGAGTAGAATATTAGTCAGATCACACAGTAAGCTTGTATTTCACCATTAATACAGTATATCCTGTCAATAAAAACATGTTTCATCAATGATATGACTTTCATACAACTGATCCTACAACAGCATTAAATATTTGGTGTTGTCGACTGATCCTGGACTTGTACCATGGTTGAATATAAATATGGAAATCTGTCCAGTTAGTTTACTCCGCATGGAGAAGGAATACAGCTTTCAGAACCCTTAGGTTATATGGCGTTCCTTTTTAACGTGTGTGTGTTGTCATGAATTCTCTTTATAAGACATGGATGGAGCCACTGATTTTTAGTTTTGAACCATAGATTTGCTTTTGTTTGGCTGTTTGCTGTTGTCATTTTATCTGTCTGGAGATAGGAAGTGACCGAATTTGGACAAAAGAGTGGAATTTGCTCACATGGTAAAACAGTGAACTTCACTTGCATTACAAAATCATTACATGGTCTTGTAAGTGTAACTTATGAATCGCAATTACAGTAGAGACTTAAAATCCATGAAAATGGATGGATGGACGGATGGACGGATGGACAGATGGACAGATGGATGGGTGGATGAATAGATGGATAGATGGGTGGATGCATGGATGGATATACCCAACTTGGAAATGTTCTTCCCCATGTTGGTAGATATCTGAACAGATTGGCTTAACTGTGTTGCAACATCATAACCTGCATCTACGTGTTGACACAGCAGTGATTCTAGATTCACCAATCTGTGATTTATATGATTTCACGTCACATTTAGTTCTGCTTTAGTTTGCTTGGAATAGTATCTGACAGGACCTGATGTTACCTGGTGGTCCCTGCTGTCATGTAACGGAAATGGAAAACCAAATAAATAAATAAAAATAAAAACCTGTACTTACTTGAGGCCTGTTGAATTGATACTGTCAATAAAATGAAGCATTAGCCTTTTTAGAAATAAGTTCAGGGTAAATCTATGGGAGCCAAATGTGCATTGTGTAGATTTAGTATTATTTCATATTGAATACACTAGCTTATAATATAATATAAAATTATTGATTAATCAAGATGATATGAGTAAGTGATACATATCCATGCATGTGAGTCTTGTTCATTATCAATAACTTTAGAGGAATATTTAAAGAGTATTAAATGTGCCTATGGATGTGGCATCCATATGTTACTGTTGTGATTGTGTTGTGAAATGATTGAAAGACAAAACCTCAACTGGTAATACTCAAAAAATGATTGTACATTTGGTATAACTGATGATCACTAAGGGCAAAATTGTCATACATATATAGTAATTATAGTTGGTGTTGTATAAAGTACTGAAAGTCCCACTTGAGTAGAAGTACAGGTACCCTACCAAAAAATGACTTTGATAGAAGTTCAAGTCACCAACTGAAATGTTACTTATGTTAAAGTCTTTAAATATCTAGTATTTACTGTACTTAAGTATATCAAGTAATCTACAATTAAATGTACTCAAGTAAT
>JAPQRQ010000002.1:28630371-28640371 GCA_037367365.1 Apogon talboti
CTCTCTCTCTCTCTCTCTCTCTCTCTCTCTCTCTCTCTCTCTCTCTCTCTCTCTCTCTCTCTCTCTCTCTCTCTTGCTGTAATGTGATCCAGTGATTAGTATTCTGCTCAGGCGTCAGGATGGAAAGCAGAGTGGCTGCCGAGAGGTGTCCTAAATCACATCACTCATATTCTGATGTGTGTGCGTGTTTCTAGCGGTGCGCTGTGTGTCTCAGAGATTGAGAGAGTGTGTTAGAAAGTGAACCAGATCAATCTTATATCACCGACCGGCCACTAAGTGTTGCGTGTGTAAGCGTCATTCTGTATTGTTTAAACACACATTTACCATCTAACTGAGCTGCTGCGGTGCCATTTGTCAGTTTCTCTCTACATGGGGTATGTGTGTGTGGGTTCACACACGCCAAGGTCAACCGCACCTCATCTTTGGCGGCTGGTAAATGCACACTGTCCTTCTGAACACAGCTGAAATCCATCCTTTTGTTAGTTTCTGTAGTTCAAATGCCTGTATATAGTCACATCTTTTATGAGCAGTGATTGGGCATTTTGGACGTTTATTCAACATAATCACTTAATGTGGTATTCAGCAGGGTTACAGCTTAATAGTATTGTGTTATCATGGGCATTAATGTGCTATAAAATGCATAAATTAAAAAAATAAAACGTTTTATAGCCTGTAAACAACAGTGTAAAACACAAATGAGCCAGAGTTGGCAAAGCTCCTGAGTGACCAACAGGGGCATAAATTAAAACCTCAGTGCAACTTTTTTTTTTTTTACCATGTACATAGTTATTTTGGAGCGGAAACTCAGCAGGGTTGAGGATACACACTTATAGTCTGTACCACACACACCGGTCCAAGGCCGCACCCTGTTGTAACATATGTATTAGATTCAGCCCCTGGTCACACTGTGTGCTGTGCGACGAATTGTACACCTGAAACTATTTACACTACAATAAAGACATTATCATATAAGACACATGTAAGACATCAGCTTAAGTTGTAAAAAAATAAAGAAAATGTATATATGAAACAAACCTATTGTCCAAAAGCATTGCACCAAACCCTGTTATGACTGACATCTTATTAGCGTGTTATATTAGCTACGCTACCGGTGGGGCTAAAAATGTTTTTATTTATTTGTTTGTTTATTTATTTATTTACCTTTATTTCACCTGGAAGTCCCATTGAGAGTAGAAATCTCTTTTGCAAGGGAGACCTGGTCAAGGTAGCATCCATACAAAGTCAAAGCTATATAAAACACATAAAAGATACACAATGAACAATAAAACAAAATAACAATTATTCAACCATAATGGCCTCAAGAAAAACAGTGACATTCCTCCTTCACTGCCTTCTCCATGATACTTTCAAAATCATTAACAGATATGAATATTTGTAGTTTAAGAGTAAACAGAATCGGAAATTTAGTCGGTTTTAGATATAATTGAATAATATACTGAGTCAGACACGTATAACATACTGTATAACTTAAATGTATCAGTAACTTCCATTAACAGTCTGTTATAATTAATGCTCTTGATAAAGCAGAATCATGTAGCTAATATCAGCTAATTGTTTTGGATAGGAATGGTGCCCGGTTGGCACTAATATGGGTATTTTTCTAAACTGTCCCATCTGTCCACACGACTTTTATTCAACACAATATCTCTGTCCACATTACAATGGAAAAGTGACTGCAAACCAGCACCACAAACCCATAGTATGTAGCAGACTGTGGACAGAGTGATAGTAATAGTAATAGTAGTGATAATAATAGTGATAGCAATAGTAATAGTGATAGTGATAGTAATAGTAGTGATGATAATAGTGGCCATAGCAGATACAGAGGCTTTACTCTGTCTTGAACTTGAGCAGCAACAAGTTCAAATATAAACTTAGGTTACTATTGGTTTGGGTTGACAAAGTGTATTTTTTATGGTATGTAGATTTTGCTACAACAGTGAACTGGTATGTCCCTCAAATGTGTCCATGTTGACCTTGATCTGCTGCAGCTCATACACTGACTTATACACCTGTATGACCAATACTTCAGGTGTAACTCCATTTCACAAATCAGGAATACATATGTGCAAATTGAGGTGTAATGCCATTGTTTTCTCATTTCTTCAGTCTCCCTGTTCATACGGATACATGCAAACTAAGTATTAAAGATCCTCACTTAAGAAAGAATTTTTAAAATTCCATTTTTGTAGTATTTTTACTTGAAAAGGCCAAAGCATGAACAAAATACTAGTTTTGCAAATTAGTATGGAAAGGGCATGGAACATTTTATGACTCGTAAATCAATTAAATGATAAATCTCAAGACTAACCAAGCCAAACTCAAAGCCAGTATCAGCAGCTTTATGAAATTTGAATTGAAACTAATTCACTAAATAATTAATAATTTTGATTGGCATTGTGTTACCTTGTAGCCTACCATCAGTCACCATCACTAAGACTAAACATGTTAGCACAGTGTGTTAAATTGGTACATAACATTAAATAAAGTGGTACAGTAGACTGTGTTGTTTTTTTTTAGAAGTAGAAGTGATATATAGAATTAATTGCATGACAAATCTGCAATATAACACTATGCTCAATTCAAAGTGGAATTAGAAAGTTTAAAATCTTAAACTAGCCTTAAAATCTCTCTAAAATCTTAATATTTTGTAGTTGGATTGGATCTTCATTTCTAATGGGCTGCCTTTTGTTATTTACTATTATATAAGCTACATAAGACCCTCAGTTGCATAATTAAATGCCTGATGTGTATTTATATTTCTAGAGGCTTTAAGCAAAAAAAGCTTGTTAGCTGGAAGAAAGAGAAGTGGGTTTATTTTATTGGATTATTTTGCCTCCAGCACACTTTGGTGCATTTACAAAGTGTGCTTCAGCTCTTAGACTTCAGTCTGAATGCCCTGCCATCATCTGCGACTATTACGACTCTGTGGAAAATTAATTAGCATTATTGATGCCTTCTTTTAGCGACATGTATTCCGTTTTTCTCTAGCTTGCCACAAACGTCTGTTATCTGATTACTGTTTTCTTACAGTAAATGGGCTGTAACAGATTTCAGTTAACGTTTCCCGACAGCCTCCAGCATTATGGTGCCAAACTCTGCTTTGTGTAAAAAGAAAAAAGAGAGAAATGTCATTACAGTATACATTTCCAGAAACGCCACACAGTGAGTGCACAATCATAACAAATATCACAACTGCTATCTGTTTCCGTACAAGGCTTTACTAACAGGTAGAGGGATGTTGTGCACAGGTACAAAGAGGAATAAAAGAGCAAAGTGTGTGTGAGTGTGTGTGTGTGTGTGTGTGTGTGAGACTGGGATGTGTGTCTAGGGGTGAGAGTGGAAGACGGAGTGTGTGTGCATGCATTAAAATAGGGGATTTTCTTGTCAGAGTAGCAGGGATGGGGATTAGTTTAGGATCTGACTGAGACAGAGGAGAGGAAGGCTGATGACTTTAGCCACATAAAGAGATGACTGGGCAAATATGGGCACATACATACATCAATATCAGCGCTGAGCACATTATAGCAACGCCCCAGTAGGGTGAAAACACACATACAGTAGACAGCCAGGGAGATTTTCTTTGTTTATGCATGACTGGAGAGAAGGAAATTAATATCAGTGAATTGAATCCGCTCCTATGGAAGATCTTTATGCTTCCCCAAACCTCAGACTCACATGCCAAAATAGATGCAAGTGACACACACGAAATGCACACACACACACACCCTGCTGAAAGACAGGCACTAAAATAACCTCTGTTCCAGCTGGTGCACTGCTGAGGCTCCTGCTGGGCTGTTTTAATGGGGAAAATTAGCCAAGCAGAAAGGTGGATCCTGTTTGTTATGCTCCACTGTCCCCCCTTCCACGCAGTCGGCCAAGGAGGCATCCTCTGTTGTCCTCTCTCTCTTTGCCTGTGTCTCTGAGCTCTCTTGACACTGTGTATCTCCACCAGCTGCTGCTGCCTTCATACATCCTCCTGCCTCCCTGCCACGCCAGACACATACAGGACGGACATATATCTAAGCACCGAAACACACACCCATACACGGAAGCAGCACAATGTCTAAATCTACATTAAGGAGCTTGCCAAGAGATGTTTTTTTTTTTTTTAAGGTTCAACAGTGTTTCTCAGTATCATCATCTCATTTACTCAACCTGCTCCTGCAAGTGTGCTCTCCAGAAACTGTCCCACCCACGTGAAAAACGCTACAAAAAAAAGGGAAAAGAAAAGGTGCAAACAAGTGAGCACATTAGCATGATCTGGAAGTCAGAATGAACAGAGAGAAGAGGGAGAGAGATTGAGAGGAACGAGAGTGAGAGGTGGGAGAGTGAAGGATGAGAGAGGATATGCAGAGGAGTGAAAAGCGTCTTTGTTCTGGATGTCCTTGAGACAGCTGACATCGCCACAATAAGACCTTCTTTCACGGGGAAAAGGGAGTCAGAGCAGAAAGAGAGCAGGATTTAGTACTTTTGGCATAGTCAACTGGCAGTAGTAGGAGTAGTAGTAGTACACATGCTGGTAGAAGTATCCCTGTTATGTGACAGTGTGGGTTTTTATAGTAGGATGGTGTGGTTTTGTACATCATTCACACACATGCACTCACATTAAGATGCATCAAGAGCCCTGTGAATCAAAGAAACTCCAGGGTGTACATTTCAGAGACGAAGCTCTACTATTATACTCATTACACTCATCTGTTGATATCCGGGAATCCAGGGACACGGAGACATAGAGACAGGTTTGAGACCACAGGAACAGGAAAACTCATTAGCTTCATAGCATAATTGCCTAAGTCATACACGATGTGGAGAAAAGTGTTGGGACACATTTGGATCCTGGTGTTTCTTTTCTAACAGGGGTATGGGATACAAAAGAATAATGATAAATGTCATTATATATATATACACATACATATAAGTTTGGTTTAAATTGTTATCTTTGCTTCCAAAATGCCTTAGAGATGGGTTATACTTAATTTCTCTTAACATTGTTTTTTTTGTTTGTTTTTTTTTATCCATAACTGTGATTTTAAATGTTCTACCTCTAAATTTCTAAAAAAAATGTTCTTGCTCTGACTGTAAATAATATTTTTCTACCACAACTAACCATCTACTTTCTTCACATCTCACACAGAAACAAAAAGCTCCCATTAAACTTAAAAAGGAAATATTGAGGTTTATAAACTATATGGGCAAAAACATTAGGACACATCATGGCTACAGCTGTAAGATGTCCAATTTATGCTGATTTGCGATATAAGCATCAATATTAATGATCAATATGATATTTATCACAATATAAAACTATGTTATGACATTTGTCATTATTGTTTTGTATTCCAGACCCCTGTTAGAAAAGAAACACTTGAATTCAACGTGTACTTTTGTCCATATGCTGTATGACTTAGTCAGTTACGCTATGAGGCTAGCAAAGAATAGAAATGAAAGGCAAATGGTTAAATATTGTTTTCTCAACATAGTTTGTACAGACTTTTTTTTGTGCAATGAGAGGTCATTACAGATGTTTGTTTGTCTGCTGTTGACTAGTGTCATTGTGTTTGTCCTAAAAACCCACAGACATGGACATTAATATGAGACCGTTACACTTTCTCTGGTGTTATATATAATGGTGAGGTTGATAATTATTGTGATAAACACTGTTAGAGGGATGTAGTTCAATGCATGTTACAGACTCCATGCCTTTAAATGCAATGTGACATATTCAAGTTAATTTTAAAGTCTTCAGATTGCATTAACAATTTTGGCATTATTTTTACATGTAACAGTGGGAATGAATGAGTACAGTTATCTAAATTGAGTCATTCTGAATATATATAACGACTCGATGTACAGTTGTAAATTCTAAGCAAGTTGAAGCAGTAAACAAAGCTGGAAATAAAACTACATGAACTTGCAGTGACTGAACAAAACTGTATGCTTGCTCTTAAGTTTGTGAGGTGCATTTTCATGCCTCATAACTTATCCTTTTCAAATAAAAAGTGCATAAGTAACAGATTATATAAACACCTACGTAAATCTATTGTTTAATCAGACATGCTGCTTTTGGCTGCCAACTGTAGCTCTGTCCTCTGTACACTGTGTGCATAGTCTACTAAGGTGCAGATATATTTTGTGGTTTGTTTAAACCAGAGGCTGATGGGAAATGAGTTTACATTTCAAAGCAGATAATACAAACTTATAGAAAAATGACAGAAAAATGCAACTGTACCACGATGACCACCTGTTTTAATGAGTTTGATAAGTTAAAGTATTATGTTCCATATATCACCTATTGCACAATTGATATTTTATTTACTATTATTGCTATTTATGTCACTTAGTCACTTTAATAATTTTTTAATATTTTTTGTCTTCTTCTTATTTTTCTCTTGTATTTGATGTTTATTGTCTTGTGCTGCTGTACATTTGAATGTCCCCCTTAAGTATCTCTTCTCTTCTCTTCTCTTCTCTTCTCTTCTCTTCTCTTCTCTTCTCTTCTCTTCTCTTCTCTTCTCTTCTCTTCTCCTCTCCTCTCCTCTCCTCTCCTCTCCTCTCCTCTTCTCTCCTCTCCTCTCCTCTCCTCCTTATGCCCATCAAATGTGTATCTCTTGCTCTGTTACATTAACAGTTAATACTTGCTGCCCTGGCACTAGATGTTAGCACTGAATGAAAATGATGCCAAATGTCCAACATGCACATATTTCCTAGGGACACTACACTGCCAGGTCTCAGAAATGATTTTTTGAGGACAATATTATCAGAACTGGGGTTATATCTGTCCTTAGGAGTGTTTTCTCTATAAATACTCCTATTTGCAGAAGGACAGGAAGATCCTAGAAAATTAAGTTCTCATATTTTTTCATGAAGTGACACCTCAACTGAGACGGTTTGTGTTGTTGCTGCAAACCTGACGACTTCGGAATATGCGCTGCCTCTCTTTTGTCACATCCTGTATCTGCACCGAACCCATCCACGCAAACATACTTTAGAAATATGAGAAATATGTGTTGGACACTTCTTCCTCTTCACCCACAGTTCCTGGCCCCGGGGGGTGGAGGGTCTCTTCACCCGTCTGACACATCCAACCCAAACACACAGAACCCACACACACACACACACACACACACACACACACACACACTGGCAGCAGACCACATCAGAGGGGGTCCATTCCTCCCAAGTCCACAGGTCTTTGGATAAACATATTATTCTGGATTAAATGTTTCCCATATTTGTTATTCTTCCCTTCGAGACTCCAGGTGGAATTGGTATGAAACCAAAAATCATATATACATTCCTTTGAATGAAAGAGTAGGCCGAGGGAACACTCTGAAAAGGGAACGAGAATTCCCTTTCGAGCGAGAACTTGTAACAACATTTGTGCAGATTCTTCCATTGCCATAGATTCTTCGTTACACATCTAACAAAGGCTGTGCTGTGTCGTCCAGAAGTGGTCTTTTCCCCTTTGCAAATATATCCCCACACGACTACCCAGCATTCTCTGCAAAAATCAGGAAGTGTGTGCATATGTGTGTGTGTGTGTGTGTGTGTGTGTGTGTGTTCTCCGTGGAGGTCCGGCAAGCTGAGCGACCTGCCGGCTTCTGAATCAGGTCCAATTGGTTCAAGAGGCACTGATCCTTGCAGAGATGTATCAGATTGAATGGAGATAGAAGGTGACAGCTGAGCAGCCACCGTGGGGCCTAAATGGACGACTTCAGAGGAGCCAAGGTGATGATGGTCGCGTCCTGCTCAATTATGCAATTATGTCCAAATTACTGCCAGAGCTTCTTGGCCTATCACAGCCCACGTTATAGCCTTCAGCTAACCAGTCAGTAAGTGTGAGGTGTTGATGTGCGCTGAGAGATCACAGACTGCCCACATATAGCCCCAGTGGCCATGGTAACATTATCTGAGCCATAATGGTGGATGCACGGATGGATGGAACCACATGTTGCAGATAGAAACTGACCTGAGAGCAGATTGCAGCCTTGAAAGCCTTTAAACATCCACCCTTTTCATCGAACACTATAACCCTCAGAGTTAGAAGACGTCTAAGGTCAAAAGTGGATGTATTAACAGATGCAAAAGTACACACTTGAGAACAGACATGTATAAATCATATGAGGGAAATTATAGCAAAATCAGAGACTACAGGTGTGTTTTCATCCTATCTTTTAGTCATGTCACATCTTTTAAGTCTTTTACCAGGTTTAATCTTAATCTTTAATCTACATTGTTTAATCTTGTTGCATATTGTGTCTGTCATTTTCCTCCTGTTACACTTAATACGTTTTTTTTAGTACATCTACTTGCGTCTATTGCACCATTTTCCTCCTGTTGGATTCTTTATCTCTTTTTGTTTTAATACGTGAGTAGTGTTTCCCCCCTTTTTTTGGTCTTTTGCATGAGTTTGTTTGGTGAAAAGCTCATATGAATACCCCAAGGGGTTATTTTTTCTGTGTTTTTATCCTGTACATTTATATTGAAATTGGTCTTGATGTTGAATAGAATAGAATATCTTTAATGTCATTGTAACAAGTACAACAAAATTTGCAATTTCTTTTCAATGATGCAAAGTAAAATCAATCAATAATTCCACTCCCACCTTAATACTAAAATATGGAGGCTATTTTGAGTAGAAAGCATGGATATTTTGTTAAAAAATATAGAACGTTAAAGTAAAAAGCTGTGAAGGTCTCAGTTCAAAAGACATGTACAGATACCTGCAAACTTGACTAAGCATTAGCATGTGGCTAACGCTGCCTCCCTTCATCAGCGGTGGATGTTAACAGGTTAAAGGAAGACCTTCCTTGTTCTAAAGGTCTCTAGAGTCACTTTAAGATATTATATTTCCAACATTTGCAGCCAGTGTGTCACTCTGCCACAAATCTGTCATAAAAATCACACATGATCTGATGCTCTTGAACGAACGCTGCATCAAACGTGGCTCCCTGCATGCTAATGCACTAACCGTGAGCACAAGAAACACAATAGGAAACTGAAACTGTAGCAGTGTTTCTTCTTATCGTGTTTATTTTTGTAAACTGCGCAGCCAACTTTTTGCGCAGTGGTGGGACGTGTGTTGTGGACAGAGTGTTCTCGCTGCAGTGTGTTTGATGTCTCTCTCTTTCTCTGGACCCTGGAGACATTTCCACATGCATAATCACTGTGTGTCTTTCTGATCTGCCTCTACCGCTTGTGGAGGTTAAAGCACAGACTCACACATGCATGCAAACACACACAATTAGAGGCAATTCTTAAACGAAACAACAGTTTTTTTTAATAAGGCAAATAAAGGCAGAGGGAAGTTTTGTAGGGTTTATTTATATGATGCATGAACGGTACAGCTCCTCAGGCCTGCTCACACAGGTTGACTCATGTCAGTTAGCTGAACAGCTGAATGGAATACGACGTTTTAAACACAGTTACAGTCTAATAAAACCATCTACTTCAGTAATTCATCATCCTTTACCATACATTAAGACAGGAATCAGGGGAAGGGATCTGATTGGAGGGAGGGGATGCAGTGCTCCTGTTCAGCTCAGTATTCTGGTGAGGACTCTCTAACTGTAGAGCAGAGGGGGCAAAGGGGTCATGATGTGTGTGTGTGTGTGTGTGTGTGTGTGTGTGTGTGTGTGCACGTGTGTGTGTGTGTGTGTGACGGCAGCATCACCAGTCCTCCAGGGCTCAGCAGGCTAATTAATAATGAATCCCAGAGAGTCTGTGTTTGAAATGCAGATGTGCAACTGCCGGCTCCGCCTGCTCCTTCAGAGGGATGTGTATGTGTGTGTGGATGTGGGGTTGGGTGGGGTGTGGTGGAGTGGGATGGGGGGGCTTTGCGGGCCACAGGGGGAAAGTATGTTAGTTGGTTGTTTAGCTGTGGTAGCAGAGAACTTCCTGATTTTCTACATGAAATTCACCCGTGCTTTTCACAAGCTCAAGACGAAAGCAAAGAAAGGGGAGTGGGTTTCAGGAA
>JAPQRQ010000002.1:28642871-28655144 GCA_037367365.1 Apogon talboti
CTGAACACGGACACCAGACAGCTCAACAATCATGGAAAAATAAGGATATTGAATTAACGTTAGGGAAATGCAAGAAAGAAAACAAAATACGAGATGCGTAATAAGGGTTGCGCACGAAAACGTAATCAGTGGGTATTTTTTTAAGTAATTTCTAAGGAAAAAAAGTAATAAAGCTGCTAAAATTGAATAAATAGGATCATGTTACTTGTGGCAGAAAGTTTCAATGGAATAATTATTTTTATTTTAAGTATTTGTGCTTGTTTTGTTGTTTGCTGTGGCAGCATAAAGTCAAAACTAACGCCTTCACGGGTATTTGTGTTTTCCGGTTGACGGAGAAATGTTGCATTCACGACCATTATGTAATTAAAAAATTATTTCTCAAAAATAATTATATGTGTACATGTATTCATCATCCAAAAATAATACAATTAGAGCTTTAATCGTAAAACTATTTTTATAAAATAAAAATAAATATATAAATAAAATAAAAAGGACCTGCTGCTACAGGTCATAGTTTACTAATCTCTGTTTATCCTATTGCCTGTGTAAATAGCCTGTGAAAATATGGCTTTATTATTCGCAGGAGTCCATAAATACTCATAGACAAGCTGTAAAACAAACACGATAAAGAACCGTAAACTGTGAAAATGACTGAAATGATCAGTGATGTTTTTTTTTTGTTTTTGTTTTTTTCCTAGATGTTATTTCTCAGTAAAGTGCACCTTGGTTGGAGAGAAGGCTGTGTAAGTGTAGCAGGGCTGGCTCGGGTTATCTGTGAATGGGCTCTTTATTGGAGGCGCGGAGCGGGGATTTGCCTTTTATTCGCCTCGCTATGGAAACGCGCTCGACGGCAGAAAAATGTTGATGCGAATAAAAGGAATCGGCACAAGGAGCGTTTCTAGAGAAGCATCTGTTACACTTAGAAACTTAGACTATCGAGAGCAATACAGCCCCCTCTCCAAGTCCCTCTCCTGTGTGATTCAGACACCCCCCCATAAAAAAATTCACACTTTATTTTTCTAAAAAGATATAAAAATAATAGACTCTTTTTTAAACTGTTGTAGGCGCAGTCTGGATTCATGTGATCGCATTTTATAGTCCGAAAATATGTACTTCACAGGCTCATCAGATAGAGTTTTAAAGGTGTTTATTTTTCCTTATGTCGTTAAATATGACGCCTGGTTAAAAACATGAATTGTATAACCGCTGCCAGTGTAAGACCACCTTGCTTAATTTTAACATATTATCTTGCATTTCATACCACACAGACTCCAACGAATCAATAATCGAGTTCAGCAAACTAGGCCACTGGAACAACACTGTCATTCACATCAAATATGAAGCTGCTTTCGCTGGAGTTTCAAACATAAAGAATTTACGCATTACACCACACGGGAATTAGAGCAAAACAACAATCCTATACATCCCATGAATTATTTCCCATCCATCTATAGGCCCATAGGCTACACTGCTGAGAATAACACGCAGCAGTCCTGTCATCCCCCTGGATCCCGAGGCCCGGTCCACCGGCAGCCCCCCCCCCCTCCTCCCAGCCCAGCGGCCCCGCGTCCAGCGCACCCAGCCCCGCGGTCAGCTCACCTGCTCCGGCCTCTTCTCCTGTCGTCTCTCCACAAGCAGCTCCTCGGCTCAGCGCTCTTTAATGACTTTCCGGTGGCTGCAGCCTTCTTTTATTTCTCCTAAATGTATGAAAATGTATGCAAATTTAAATCAAGCTTAACCTGGGAGCTGGAGCAATATATTTAATGGAATTTCAAACCAATAAGGAGTCCGGGACGCGGTCTTCTAATGGCAAATATAATTACACAGCTAAGTTAGCTCTTAGATATGCAGATAGAGCTTTTTTCAATTCTGAGAGGACCTGACGAGATTCTTAAAGACTGGAACAATGACTGAGGCCGCATTTACACCTTTGAACAAATGTAAAAGGGGTTTTAAGTAATAAACAGGATTTCCTGAGCATCAAACATGAGTTTAGTCTGTTGGAAAAATGTTAAACTTCTTGTAAAATGCTTTATTTGAAACAGTTAAAATTACACACTTAAATCTATGCCATTTCTTATTTTGTCTGTTCAGAGGGAATGAATATTTATGTGAGATTGCTCGTGCGTAAAATACTCCTGGGTCTCTATACAGACGTGTCGTTCTATAAACACCTTAGGAAATATTCTGTAAAAGTTAATAATTAGCAGTGAGAACTGCTCCTGGTTTGATTGTATCCCTCTAAATTAAGTGCTGGCACGTTTAACAAATGCCATTGCGCTTTAATCTCCTCCTTCGCACGCGCTCAAGGGTGACAGGAGCAGCAATAAACTCGTGCGTAAATCAGTTGGAAACTTTAATTAATAAACAGGAACTGCGCTCCACGCGCACATCATTCCACAGCCAGACCCACTGGACCAGCACTCCGACTCACTTCCGGTTCGACTGCCTGTAACCCTTTCCTCCCCGCGGCCCCGCGAACAGAGGCGGAGGTTCGGATGCGCGCGCCTTTATTGGTCGGCGCGCGTCGTCACTGCTGCTCCGCCGCGCTGTGAGTGGCCGCGGAGGCTGTCAGTCACTGCCAAGCTGATGCCGAGACTCCAGAGAGAGGGAGATGTCAGAGGCTGAGCTGCTCCCTCCCTTCAGTAGCACTAGTGGGGTTCAGCAGCCAGCATGGCCACAGCTGCCTCCAGCCCCTACACCCTGCTCAGCTCCAGCCCCATGATCCACCCGGACAGCCAGGCCATGCAGCCTGCTAGCCCCTACAGAGGACACCAGAAACTCCTCCAAAGTGACTACCTGCAGAGCGTCCAGAGCAACGGACACCCACTCGGGCACCAGTGGGCGAGCAGTCTGTCGGAGGGCAGCCCCTGGTCGGCCTCCATGGAGCAGCAGGACGTCAAACCAGGCCGAGAGGACCTCCAGCTCGGCATCATCCATCACCGCTCCCCGCACGTAGCGCATCACTCCCCTCATCACAACACCCATGGCAACCACCCTGGAGCGTGGGGAACTCCGGTGTCCCACAACTCCTCCATCACCAGCGGACAACAGATCAACATCTACTCCCAGACCGGCTTCTCTGTCAACGGCATGCTGGACCACGGTGGGCTCACACCTCCACCCAACCCCCAGGGCCAAGGCATGCACCCGGGCCTCAGGGACACACTCAGCCCCGAGCACAGCGACCTCGGCGGGCACCACTGCCACGACCACTCAGACGAGGAGACGCCGACTTCGGACGAGCTGGAGCATTTTGCCAAGCAGTTTAAACAGCGCAGAATCAAGCTGGGCTTCACGCAGGCGGACGTGGGTTTGGCACTGGGCACGCTGTATGGGAACGTGTTTTCCCAAACCACCATCTGCAGGTTCGAGGCTCTGCAGCTGAGCTTTAAAAACATGTGCAAACTTAAGCCGCTGCTCAATAAGTGGCTGGAGGAGGCGGACTCGTCCACAGGCAGCTCGAGCAGTATAGACAAGATAGCAGCTCAGGGGAGGAAGAGGAAGAAGAGGACGTCCATCGAGGTCAGCGTCAAGGGGGTTCTCGAGACGCACTTTCTCAAGTGTCCCAAACCCTCGGCGCAGGAGATCACCTCGCTCGCGGACTCACTGCAGCTGGAGAAGGAGGTGGTGCGCGTGTGGTTCTGTAACCGCAGGCAAAAGGAGAAGCGCATGACGCCGCCGGGGGAGCCGCCGCCGCACGAGGGACCGTATTCTCACGGCGGGAGCGCGGGAGACGCCTCGTCGTGTCACGATCTCTGACCGAAGCACCGGGAGAGAAATCCCCGGCAATTACAAAAAAATAAAAAAAATAATAAAAAAACGAGACTCACGAGCTTACAGGGGCGCGCGCGGGTGGCACCTTAATAGGCTACCGGGCCCCCCGCGCGCTTGTCCCGTCAAAGACTCATCCAGATGCCTCCAGCACTGAAACAATAACAATAACAGAGATACCTGTTCAGCCTTCGTCATTTTCTGACTGTCGTGAGGGCATTACCACATCTCAGATCACCTTTGGAGCCCGTTTTCTACATCAAGGATATAAATACAAAATGTGCCTAATAACCTGCCAGCGCCTTTTGGTTTGTGTCACCATTACGCATCAGCTCTAAAATACTATTAGGAACCCAACTGGGACTGGTGTTTTGTTTTCATTTGTTTTGCCAGTGTTTGGGCTTCTCTCACACACTTTGCTTATTTGCTTCTGTTGTGCGACCAGTGGAGTGAAACAATAATAATAACAGTGGCTCTATCACTTTTGTTAATTGATTTGTCGCGCCGGTGTTTGGACACCAGAGGCCATTTTACACTTCACCTCATGCTTCCCTCGGGCTTACAACGCTTTAGTTCTCAACATATTACATTCATTATTTTGTAACATACTCATAGCAAATCTGTAATTATTTTTTTCCCGCATATGCAAATAGGCCCTCATTCCACGTGTAGAGGTATTGATACCAACATAATAGCACTTGGAGGATGTTTTATTTTTATTTTTCGATTTGTTTCTTATAAATTAATTTCCTCCCTTATGGCCTGTAGCTTATGAAGTCACATACGGTTGCAGTATTTATAAATTCTTTTTTTTTTGTTTGTTTGTTTCAATCATCTTCGACCATATAAACTGTGTGGACTCTGAAAAAAACAGAGCCGTGAAATAGAAAGAGGGGTTGACGACGCTATACACCTGCCTATAATTTTATTGTACGTTCAGTATCAAAATTTTATAATCTTAAATACTCCTGTTATTGGTTTATTTCTTAAGTATTTTTTCGAATATTGTACAGTTTTATATATTACCCTTTTGAAGTCATTAATTTAAACAAATGCTCTTAGTTATTCATGCACTTAATTAGCAATGTAAAAAAAACAAAATATTTTCAGTAAGATTTAACTGTTTCGGCGGTTTTATTCCAAATTTCGATGACAGCTCAAGTAATTATTTATTTTCAGTATAAAGCTTGTATTATGTTTTGAAATAAACTATGTATGTTGTAATAAACAATTTCTTGCTACAACTGTTTACTGTCCAAAACGAAATTCATCTTAGGTTTAAATTATTATTATTATTATTATTATTATTATTATTATTATTATTATTGTAATATTTAAAGCAATAATTAAAATATATAATGGACATTTTTTTCTTGATATATCTATATGAAGGTGCAGTGCTACAAGCAAAACTTTCATTAATTCTGTAGCATGCAAAGAAAAAATATTTTATTGGCTGTATACAATGCACACAGTAGAGCTTCAGCAGCATAACCTTCACTCAGCTTCAATGTCATGTCAAAAAAAAAAAAGAGAAGAAAAGGGTTGCCTTTCCAAGTGTTTAAATGTCACTAACAGCTGTAAAATATCTGTCCAGTGGTTCAGCGCTGGGACCTCGGATGCAGGTCTTGAAATGCAGGTTCTATACGGATCACAGCAAACTGAGAGGCTCTCCACACTGGTTCCACTGAAATGTTATTGTCCGGGCCCTCTGCCCTCCTCAATCAGACATGCGTGATTTATCGCCTGGGCCGCTGGGCCTGACAGCAAAACACAATGACACACACACATATGCACACACACTCATATACATACATACACTCAGACACACACACACACAATCAGAAGCAGATGAATCTCATTTCAAAGACTACAGCTGCGTATAATTGGCCATGCAAGGGCAAAATAGAGTTATTTTCCTAAAAATCATAATGCCTAAAAATAATTTGGGGATGCATTGGAAATAAGTAGGGCTATAGATGCAGCTCTGCTTAAACGACTCCAAAATAGAGCTGGTGGAGAGGTAGAGAGAGGAGAAGGAGAGGAGAGAGGCGGAAGGGTGCTAGGCCTTGCCTTGAAATGGAGAGCCTGACTGGAATACTAATGCGTCTGAATTTATGCATCTCCTCAGTCTGCAGTCCTGAGAGGGGGTGGGGGAGACAGAGAGAGAGAGAGGGAGAGAGAGGGGGAGAGAAGGGTGAGAGGGTGGAGGTGAAGGGGGTGGCTATATATGGAGAAGAAAAGTAAAACCATGGCTGATTGATTCCATCCATCTATTTTAGTTCGAAATAATCCTTAATTTCTGAAAGAGAAGAAGAAGAAAAAGAAAAAAGAAAGACCCTGATGGAAGAAAAGCAGCAGAGCAAACAAGCAGAACAAGCCAAGGTCCAGAGCAGCGCTGCAGTATCCTTGAGCCTCCACCACCTCGCACCGATTCGGCACTGTTAGGGTCCTTAAAAACCTGATGGACTGCCAAATGCACCGTTTTTTTAGATCAGGGGGTCCCAAACTTTTTCAGGGTGAGACCAAGCAGAGACATTTGGTGCTCAGGACCTAAACTTACAAACTACATGATTCAGTTCAACTTTATTTATATTGTTAATGGCAAATTCTAGCCCCAAAAAAGAATCTTTTGATGAGAATCATTCTATAATCTGCTTCCACCATCAAAATGTTATATAATGCATTTTGTTAAAGCCTAAAGCACATAGGGACAAACTTGTAAGTTAGGGATGGATTGTTGGAGTGTCAGTGGTGGCAGCTGACAGGAGGTAATACCAAGAATCACTGTTAACGTTTAAGTCATGTTACTGAGCCAGAAACACACTAGTCACCTTCTAAAACTCATAACAAAGAAAAATTCAAGTCCTAATGCTGGGACAAGGACAAACAAGTCTCTGCAACACATTAAAAGTCACCGCTGTAAAGTCATAAAAGTGATGAATCAAATGCTACTAACTAAGTAAAGAAAAAATACAGTAGATGAGTAGTAACACACTACTCACTATACTAAATAACAGGAAAAACATTTCAAATGCTAACACTGATAAATCATCTTAGGTAGGCAGCAAAACACTTGTAAACAAATCAACAAAAACACATAAAATAGGTATTTAAATACTGACATTGTCAAGTAATGAAAAGTCATGCTAACTTATTAGCAACACATTAATAGTTACTAACAAAAAGACACAAGAAGCAAATCCAATACACTAGTTTTCATCTGGGAAACAGGGACAAAGCATGTTAGCAAGCCCGCAGCACACTGTTTATTAACTAAAGGGAAAAAAACAAACAAAAAAATTTCAACACAGGCAAGTCATGCTAGCTCATTAGCAATACATTAGCTAATAGCTACCAACTAGAAATGGCAAGAAACAGACATTTAAATGCTAACACTGACAACTAAGGGCAAGTAATGTTTGCTAGTTAGCCATACTAGTCACCAACTAAAAGAAATTCAAAAAAGCTATTCAAATGCTAACATTAAGTAATAACAAGTCATGTTAATTCATTAGAAATACAATAACAGTTATTGACTTAGAGGCAAGAAGCAGAAAATCAAAGTGTGTTAGCCAGATAGCAACACGCTAATCATCAACTAAAAGAAGCAAGAATCAAAAATGCAAACACTAACAGACAAAACCATGTCTGACTTTTCTGTCAAAACAAAGTCTCCAATGGCTCAAGGAAAATTCTTTTAACTTGACTTAATACTACGATGTCTGTCCAATTTGTTCATTTTTAGCCTTGGGGATTTTCTGTGCACCTTCCCATAACAAAACAAATCTCCTTTACATTTCAAACGCTTTTTTATTTCCACTTTTACAAAAAGACACAAACAGATGACTGTTCTCCTTTTGATTGAGTAGAATGACTTCACATATAGTATTTGACTGAAGTTTGGAAAAGGCAGCGTTAGATGAGTGTGTCCACCTGTTAGTTGTGAGGATGCAAATAATGTATAGGTGTGAGATGAGAGTGTATTTTCACAGGTACTGAATAATGAACAGCAAGTGATTATTTTCTCCTTAAATGCACGGGGTTGGATGACCTAACTTTGCAAATAACGCACTCAGAGGCAGAAAATTGAGCCTCTGAATCAGATTCTGAGTAACTGTGGGATAATCACCAGACATGAGGACACCGAAAGCGATGTGTTTTGTGGTACCAGTTTGGAGGATGACTTGTTTACTGGCATGAGGATAATGGGACCAGCTGACTCACATCACCTTTCCTCATCTCAAACCTTCTGTTCTGCTTTGAATCCACTCTGCATCCTGTTTTCAAAGACTGGGGTAAAAGTCAAAAGTGTGGAAAAATGGTCACCAAAGTCTTCTAAATAAATTGATTTCCAAAGCTATTATTATTAACGGTGTTATTTTCCCTCCAAACTTTTCCATAGGTCAAAAGGGAAAAAAAAGTGCATCAAACATGCAGGATTAAAGAAAAGTAGGGTGGCACAAATGTTTGGAAAAAGCAGCAAATAATACAGTTTGTGATGTGTTTGCAATGAAAGCTGGCACCGTAGGAGGTCAGAGAGAGGACATGGCATTTTTCTTTAATTAGACAGAGGGAAAAACACAGGGCCGACGGAGGAAACCATAGAGAGAAAACAGAAAAACAATGAAACGCAGGCTCACATGAGAGGATTCACACTCACACACAAGCCTGTTTTAACTCCACCAAAAGAATTAACAGACTTTTGTTCCCAATTTTGTTTCATCCTCTGTTTGAAGTTTGCAATATTTTCCATCTGACATTTCCTCCCATGTGTGAAAATCGGACTACCAACACATAATTATCAGGTTGTATACAGTATGTGCATTTCTATACGTTTGTCAAGTCATTGTGGAACATTTTACTCACTTTACACGCATATACTTATGGTATTAAAATTACTGTTTGGTTAATGTTAGAGAAACATATCTGATGAAATACAGATAGTTATTAAAATGACAGATTTTCTGTTGGAATATAATTCACAATACTAATTAAGGATAACTCCTGAGAACTTTTTCACTATATTACTGGACAATGGTTACATTTATTTAGTTTAGATTATTTATTTCATTCATAAAATAAAAGAATAAAAGGAAAACAGAAACACAGAGAAGCAAATTTGTTTAAACATATCAGCAAAATGTCCACATTATATAAAAGAGCAGAAAAAGAACAATGTTATTTATCACACAATAAGAAAAGAAGCATATTCTTATATAAGAAGTGTATTATGGTCTGAAATCAGACATAGAGCAATACACAGTAAAACTTTCCAATAGTGATGCTCACTGGTTTCGAGGTTGTCTTTTTCTGGATTTTTCTTCACCCTGGGGGAATAAGTGAGGATATAATTTACAGTGACACAAATCGCAGCATTTGGATCGCTGTTTTTGAAAATTTTTCCACCACAAATTGCATGTTTTCAATGATATAAAAACACATTCTTCTGGCTTTTTCACACTTGTTGAAGGAGGGTTTTAAGCACCGATCCCTCACTTTTTGTGTTTTTTTGTGTTCATGTTTAAAAATACAAGGACAGACAGGCCCACTTGACTTAACACTGGCCACATGTGAGAAAAAGCTGCTACTAATAATGTATAAAAACAGTTTCAGACAATTTACAGCACACCTATTAATTGTAAAAAGTGAAATTTTGTGCTTAAAATAAAGTTCGACATAAACTTTTAATATTATCTGTAATAGGCAAACAATCCATTTTGTAGAGGTGTATACATTTAATGAATACATGTTAAGCACTTTGTAAATTAGATCAATTAAATGAATTTATGTGGAGTTAAGTTGCACTACTTTTCACAAACAATCAGAAAGTTCATACTAGAGTCAATGTTATAAGGACAGTTCCACTGGTCTACAAGTAAAATGCTTCCAGAATAAAAGTAGTGAAATTTTACCACGTGTGAGTCACTGATAAAGAAAAATCAAGTCAAAAATGTTGGTTGGCTTGAAGTTTCCAAGATACAGTCTTGGGTCAAAATGTGAAATTTGAGGATTAACGAGAGAATGGGTTTTACTCCGACGGAATATTTGTGTCAGAGCTACCAGATCTACTTTAAAACACTGCCTGTATATTACAATAGATTTATGTTACAGGTTCAATCTACTGGAAAATTTATAAATCTATTCTATAAATCTACATAAACCAATATATATGTGGAATAACACTTGATCACATACCTTGAGAACATCAGCAAACCAGCACTTTGGTCATTTGTTTTCCAAATAATCTTATTAAAATATGTAACATTTAGCAGATTTAATCTCTGAAGCAGACAATTTCTAAAAAATTGTTGACCAGTGTTATCAGACATGTAATTTTTAATGTGTTTTTGCCTTTCATCCATATAAAAACTCTGGTTTAGGTCACTGAAAACAATTATTTCTGAAAATGGAGATTAGAAAAACTCCATTTTTGTGCTTGCGTTGAGTTTTAGGGTCCTGAACATCACAGTATGCTACAAAAAAATGCATCAAGGTCAAGTGTGCAACCTTTGTTTATCCTAACTCCAGCCCCGTAATTGCAGCCTATAGCATATTTATGCAGGTTTGTGTGGATAAAAACCTTTCTGAAAATGATCAGGTGTACAATGTTATTATTGGAAACAGAGGTGGGAAAATACCAGCTTCTATAAATACCTAACTACGTGTATACATGGACTCAGTGTTATCAAAAATGTGCAAAAGTTTAGTCCGAGACCCCAATAAAATGTGCTGTGACCCACCTGTACGTCACGACCCACTGTTTGGTAATGAATGTATTAGAAGCCGTGCTCAGGATCAGGTCAAACAGTAAGGTGGCTGTAACTGGAGAGAGGAAAGAAGAAAGCGAAGAGGGAAAGGTTTGAAAAAAAAAAGAGATGAAACTGAAATATGATTAATTGTGTAACTGCAAATCGATTTCATATCCTCAGTTCTGGTTTCCTCTGAGCCGCCTCGGTATAATTTCAGGGTGTGGGGGCAGGGTGGGTGATGTAAGAAAAGGACTAGAACCAATATGAAAATTTACAGTAATCGCTCTGAATGGAAAAATTGAGCACAGAATAATTGTTTTGCCTCAGGGAAAATGTCAACGGCAACTTTTTCGAGTTTGATCTTATTTATTTAGATCAGTGTGAGCTCTGAGAATGAGTTCAGTCGCCTTTTTCAGTCACCGACAAACATTTAATGGTAAAAATAGTGTCATTAGAACAGCTGCGTCTGTGATCTTCTCATTCTTCCCTATTGAGGTTGTGGCATGTTGGTGCAATTAGTTTGACAATTAAAACTATATTAAGGTTGCGCAGCGTGATAGCTCCATTAAGAAACAAATGAGCACTAAGTGACATCTATAGTTTGTTATTTTGAGGCTGACACTCCTGCAAACTTTGATCTAATGTTAGGTGGTCATGCATGGCTCTACACCTGCAATTAAGAGGTCTCGTTGCAAAAAGAGCTAAGTAGCATGGCTGTGTTTAGAAAAAGGAGCTTTTGTCATCCCACTTACCCTGCCAGCATGTCTATTAAGCACACACACACACACACACACTCAAACGTACACACAAACAGTGGTGGGTATATGTGAGAGCAGGAAGGCCTGTTTATGGCACTGAGAGAGAGTAAATCACTGTGTCTGATATCTTCATTTGAGACAGAGGGCTGATCACTGCTCGTCCTGCTTGTTCCACATTAACTCATTATCACACACACTCACTCCATTAATTCTCTTGCTTTTATTAGCAGCGAGAGTGGAGACACACACACACACACGCATGCGGGCACATGCATACATACACACAGTGGACCGATGACAAGCACTGCCTCTACCTCATCTGACAGCTAATGGCTTCATTAGGAGCAGCGTGTTAATTGGCTGACTTTGGGGAGATGCTCGTTAATGAGGATAAATAGATTCACACCTGAGCGGGGCGCTACCCTGCCTCAAAGCACTGTGGGAAACTCAGGATGACGAGCAAAGGAAAAATATATGACTGCAGCACTTCATTATGGAGTAGCGGTCAGCATTAGGAACCTGTGTCCCTATTTTTACATCCTCCAGCCTAAACACAGTTGTGCTTCCTTGCCAGGCAGACTTATTAACTGAGTACTTGATTAGCACCAGGAGGCCAAAACAAAGAGCAGTATGTCAAAGCAATTAGCCCCACTGTTTACCTCTCAGCTCCCAGCCTGACTACAAAATGTACCTAATCCAGGAGAGAGGAGGAGGAGGGGGAGGGGGAGGAGGAGTCAGCTCAGACCGTTACTGCAAAAGGACAACAGCTGGTCCATAGGCCAGTGTGTGTGTTTGTGTGTGTGTTTGTGTGTGTTCACTGGTGGGATCAGTCCTCATGCCTCCATCCATCTGCTTCACTGCCTGGATCTCCATCCTCTGCTGTCTGCACTTGACAGCTCTGACACACAGTCAAATACACACATGTACGCAATTCTTTTTTTTTACACACCAGTGGCTGGGGGGTGACTGTATTCTCAGGGGACTTGGGG
>JAPQRQ010000002.1:28683222-28694133 GCA_037367365.1 Apogon talboti
GGGGGGGCTCATAGTGTGTGACATACATGCATCCGGGTGACGGGCCATTTGCTTGCGACAGAAATAGTCGCTGCTTTTTAACACAGTCTAGAGGTTTTGTTTGACGGAAGACAAAACAACTAAGCAAAACTTACTCCTCTGGTGGAGAACAACAGCCCACCATGACTTTAAGCCTCTGATCTTAAGTGTGTAAGTTGAATATTTTAAAGCCACTGTTTCATAAGCCTGTCCATCCCTATCCAAGGGGAAATAAGAGGCTTAAGGCTCATCCACTTTCCCCTCCAGCTCTAACTGTGTCTCCCATACATAAGCACAGAATACTCCAAACACATATAGTACACACCATTGGAAGCACTGTTTTCTGGACAAAACAATGCATTGTGAACAGGTGTAAACTTGCTTTGTACACTTTTATGCATCAAAAACCACCTGCACTCATATTAAAGAAAACACACACAGCCACAAACAGCAGGTAACTTAGAGGTCGTTTATTGTTCTCTCTGGACTGAACCAGAGCAAGGCGAATGATATGCAGTAAAAAAGGCATTGACAGCCCAACAGTCATAGTGAAGCATTAATCCACAGGCACTGGGCGTGGAGAATGAATTAATCTGTGTTTGTGTACATGTGGCTTCTTTCAACCGGTTTCTGTGCGGAGTGTGAGGACATCCTTATGAGTGAGTGTGTGAGCTGATGAACACGAGTCACTTTTGATCTGCGTCTGCTTCTTGCAGTTCCTCCTCTGATGCAGAGGGTTCAGTAACTTCAGTTGTTGAACCTTCTTTGTTTGTGGTGACCCGTGGGACTTGGTCTTCATCTGCTGGGGCCGCTGGGGGCTCAGCCGTCGGGGATCTGCTGTGGTTGGAGGATGCGTCTGCTGACATGGTGGCGGGCTGGGCTCCTCTGTGCACGGTCATGTCCCAGTCCTGGTCTGAAGGCTGAGGTAGACTGGTCATGAGTTCCTAATACAAGACACACAAAAGAACAGGAACTCAAACTTCTAAAAATGTGTTGAATTTCATTTTTAATTCAGTTTCAGTAGAAGTCAGCGCCTATGTTTTAATGCACATCTAGTTTTTGCACCAGTTCTGAAAAAGACAGAATTCCGAATGAACATAAATTTTCTACTATAATCCTTGTTTACATACAGTTGTGGTTTTCCTCTCTGACTCAAACACCTTCTTGAAAATGCCACCTTTTCAATATTTGCACCTATCCAAAAGCTACTTAACATCCTCTTTTATAATGTTTACAAGTAGGTATGTTTATCCTTCTGACCCCATCTTTCACGAACCACCTGAAGCTAAGCAGGGGACCTGTGACACAACCAGCAGTAAAACCTGCAAATGAGACGCCTATTCCAAAAGCTGTACACATGTCCAAATAATCTTAATAAAACTGGAATAATTTCAGTGTATCCAACACGTCTTGGTTGGAAAATGCTGTATTCATTAACTCCTGTTTAGGCTGTTTAGGTCACTAGTGACCTAAACAGCCACTAGTGACCAAACTCATCTACTGATCTGAACTGTTTAATATCTTCTGAACCACTAATCCTGTCAATACATGTAAATAATTCATGTTAAATACAGTTTCTCAGCTTTTCATCTTCATCAGGTATGACACATTTGGATGATCAGAGGCGCCATAGTCAACGTGGAAACATGTCATCTTCTACAACATTGACTCACCACTAAAACCCATGGAGTTGGATCAATGACAAGTGGTTATAGACCCTTGCTTTTATGTTCAGTTAATGATATATTTAACTGAAAACATCACTTTTTCTCCAGTTTTCTGTTTTAATATAACCTTTGAATTTACTTTACACTTGCATGAACATCTATATGGTCATTAAATTAAATACAAGAAAATATATGATTTTCAATGAAAAACACAAAATACAACGGATAACATTAAATATCTGTTGAAAAATCATTTAGGAATGGTTAAATCAGGGTGCTTGCTCTTTATTCAAATAAAAATTCAGACTTTTTCAAAACTGCAATTTTTTTTCCCCAGACCTGACTTTATGTACTTTTATACTTGTGTACCTACTTTTTTGGTTATGACTGTACCTGTTGTGTGCAACAGAAAACTTCATGATACATTAATAAATGTATGAATCCATAATTCACAGTAAATTATGTTTTACTGACAATGTTTTCAAAACATATGAAAATCACAGCAGTGCATTATATCACACAAACAAGTTTCACTAGAATCATTCCAGTTACGACTGGTTAGTGAAATCATATCCAGTTTTTTTTCTATGCTTTCCTCATGTATTTCTTATCTTACAAGTTTATGTGCCTTTGAGCATACTCTAAAATTCAACTATGAGCGAAACTATGAGCTTTTTTCCATACTTTATTAAGACTTTCACACAAAACTCCAGACTTTTCAAGGTCTGGAAAACAGTGTTTCAAAATTCCATCCTTTTTAAGACTTTCAAGACCTGCACAACATCTTGTTAAATGTCAAGAAAAATCCATTTGGAACTGAATATGCATTTTATATGACACCTGTTCATTTCACAACACTGTCATGAATGAAATAATATTGGAATATTTGTGTGCATGTAGACATACTCAAAGGAACAGAAATGCGACTACACATGTACCTGCTGTTTCCCCAGGTCATTATTCCTCAGGGCGATGAGCAGGTTCTTAGTGAAGCTGGCGAGCTCCTGGTATTTCTGTTTTTGGTTCTCTAGCTCCGTCTCTAGGAACTGCACTTCTTCATGCTGAAATAGTTTGAAATACAACAAGGAGCAAAACCCTCAAGTTAATCCAGAGCTTGACATCTTTGAATGTTACGCTTTTCATTTAGCATTTCACAGATTGGAATTCTTGGCACTCGTACACAAAACCCAGACTGGCGTGAACCAATCAGTTTAAGGAAATGATAAACTGCAGCCAAAAGTTGATGGTTGGTTAAGAGTCGTAGTGTGTCTGTGTTCACCTTGAATTCCAGCAGGCTATGCATTTGTTCTAGGTCTGACGCCACCATTTCACCATCGTCATCGTCTTCCTCGTCCTCATCAATCACTTCGATCTTCTGTCAGGAACACAATGTAAGATCACATTATCCTTACATATAACGGATGTAGAGCTCAAAAGACAATAGAGCACGGATATTATTGTTACAGTCATTTTTCTCCGCTTAGGTCTGTATGTATGGAAATCTATATAAGCAACAACCTTACACAGAAGATGAAATAACCTGTGTAAATATCTTGTCTAGACTCATTTATTGAATAGATATGACCTAAACCATGATCAGATTTTCATTTAAGACATAAAATTAGATAAAGGGATCCTGTGTGAAACTATGCCTTCAATAAGTTTTTTGACAATTATTTCACCTCAGTGTTTTTCTGAAGGGACTTTCGTTCATACCGTCTTACAGAACATTTCCGACTGTATCCTTGCATAAGAGGTCCTACCACAGAGTTTCAGTAGTATTAATGTGAATACTTTGGGTCTGCTGTTCCAAAAACTGTACAATTCTTCTGCTTTAACCATTGGGCGCTTAGGGTTCTTGTTCTGCTGCACTGTCCACTTTCTGTTGAGGTTTAGTTCACAGATGAATACGTTGGATACCTTCATATTGTGTGATCACTTCTAGCAAATCTGTCTGGTGCAGATGCAACAAGTCCCAAAGCTTTCAAAGACAATCAAGGTTCTAATGTAAGATGTTTAAGGCCAAAAATCTACTTTGGACTCATCCACACACATCCCCAAGCCTGTGTTACTAGGATCTGTCATCTATAACTAAGTTAAGGCCTCCTGGATGTAGAGGTTTACATGTTTGCCACACAGATAAAGAATGAATCATTTTTCTTTATCATTTTTCACATACTTAAATGACTTAGTACGTAATCTCTTCACATTTTAAGTCTTATTTATGCAAAAACAGGACATCTGAAAAGGTTGCATGAACTTTTTTCCTTGCAACTGCGTATAATATGTTTATATACATTACAAACAAATGCAAGACCTGAGAAATGAGCAGACATGATTAAAAAAATGCAATGGCGTTGTCATTGATGACGTATAGCTTTGCTGCTCAAGGTATTTTAATAGGTCTAAGAATTAACACACCCTCTCTAGTGACTAGCCTTTAGTGCACACTGTTAATGAGCTTCTACTGTAACATAAAAATAATGAATTACCACATTATTAGCCAGCGCCACAGCCGACACATCCGTTTCATCCTCCCCGTCTCTGTTTTGTGAGTCAATGGTGCCATCTAGAAGAGAGAGCGCTGCATGAATACTTTAGTCCAACTCGCTCATAAGTACTGACTACTGTGTGTGTAGCACCTTCAGACAGGCAGAGAGACCCCCCGTCGTTCAAGTCATCTCCGGGTTCTGGTGTTCTGAGCCGCTCCTCGTCTGGGCTAAGGGCCACCGGAGATACATTTCCTGGGGACGAGGTTGCGAATACAGCAGGTCCCCCTTTAGGTGGAGGGATTTCAATACCCATAAGACGGTACTTCCTCCGTCTATTACTGATCCATGTCTGCCAGACAGAAAGCCCGATACACAAGGGTAAACATCAAGTGAAGACACATTCTAAGAACAGAAATCAGTCATCTAAATTAGTTTCTAGCACAGGTTTCAGTATTATTTATCAATATACTCTATATGGACAAAATATGGCTTGTAGGACTTCCCATTACAATCGATTTAATATATTAGCATGATAAAAAAATGTTCACGTCAGTTGTTATCAAAAATTATCACAATAAATGTCAGATCAATACCTGATTTGAGTTTACAGGCTGATTTCCTTCCTGAGTGAGTTGAAGAAACCAGATGGGTACTTGTGGTTTAAAGTGATTATTTACAGTGAAAACATGACAAATACTTCAGAAATCCAGAGGTAGAACATTTAGAACACTTCTAATGATGATAAATACAAAGGCAAACCCTAATAACAAAATGAAAACATGTATTGCAATGATATTTATGGCAATATGAAATTATATGATGACCTGTGTTATTACCTTCCTGTAGGCCAGCCCTCTGTTAGCAACCAAACACCTGGATTCAATGTGTCCTAATGCCTCTGTCTACATAGTGGATCATTTGTAGAATCACAGCTGCACACTGCATCTCTCTGTAGGCAAAGATTTTCTTCCTCGCAATAAATAGTAAGTGAGATGGCAGTAGGTCATTCGTGTGTCAGGACTGAAGGACTATATTTAGTCCATCAGCATACCGACCGTGGCCCTGATACATAACTGCGTGACTTTTCCACAACTTTGTGCAACAAAGTAAAAAAAGTTATTCGACCTACAAAAGTTAATCTCATTTGTAAGTTTGTGAGAGTCAAGTAGGTTTCTTTCCTCTACGCGTTACACACAGTGGTTTCCTCTTCCTTTCCTCTTCAGATAAGATCAAGCAACCATTTACTGGCCTGACAAATTCTTCTAATATGAACAATAAATGACCTGTTTAACACTAATAATTATGTACAAGTGTCTATTGCTGTTATATCTTTCAAACACCTATAACTTATTATAATTGGCTACCATTGCTGTTGTTTATACACAGATTTAGATCATTCTTGTTGATGTTAGCTTACATTTTTAACTCTTGTTATGAATATTCTGAATAATCACTTAGATGCCTCATTTAGATCACAAAAACTACTACTACTTCTTCTCAGGTTAAGCTAACTATATTTTATATACACTCAAGTGTGAACTTCAATGTGTGGTGTTAAGGATTTCAGCTGATTAATTCATGGTCGGTTTATTAGTAACTGTACATTCACTAAAGATCAGCATGATCAGTTTGTAATCCTGCTGTAGTTTTTTCCTTCTACATTGTTACATTTTTATAAAATCTGCTTTATAAGTATACCCAGGAAACTGCAGAAGTAGCTCCTGGTGCACACTGACCTCTGACTGGGAACCATTGCCTATAGTCAAGTGGCATGACAAAGTTAAATAAGGCTGAAATAAAGAAACAAACCCCAACATTATTGACCTTGACTATTTCAGTGTCCACATTGAGCTGGTTTGCTGCAGCGGTGATCTTTTCCTTACAGACTGAGCCCAGGCTCGTCATGCCTCGGTCCCAGTAGCGCTTCAGTTGGATGAGATCCCCGTCACTGAACTGGGTCCGATCCTGCAGCTGAAAACACAAACCTCTGGCTGAACACACAACATGCACAAAGGGTGTATGCTAGCTCACATGAAGTCTGCTGCACCTCTTCCTGTAAAACCTATTAGAAAATGGCAGGGAATGTTTCTAAATCTGGTATGTTTGAACGTGGTAGAGGATTAGAAGATTAATATCTTGTGTTGAGTTTGACGAAGCAGTACTTACTGTTCTCTTTCTGGAGTTGCTGATAACCCAGGGGGCAGCAGACACACCAACTGAAGTCTGAACATAAAGACATGCACAGTCAGGTTTCATTTCACCTTGAGGGACAATGTTAAAAACACTAAAAACTCACCTGTGAGCTGGATTCTGCTGTAATTGAGGTCTGTGCTGTGAGGGAATAGCTGCCCTGAAGAGTAGAGTTACTGTGAAGCGTTGTGGGTCTGGAGTTAGTCATAGGGGGTGTATGGCTTCCTCTCACCACAGACATCTCAGCCCCACTTGGGCTGGTTGGTATCTGCTCTCTGTGGATATGTGTCTGAGCAGCCATGTTTGCCAATTCCTCTTCCCTTTGCCATTCATCTTCTTCATCCCCAGTTTCCATGGCAATGGAGAAGTTATGACTGGCATCCAGAGGTTGGAGCACCGGCCTTTGACTTTCCTGACTTCTTCGAGCAGTTGCTGGTCCAGGCCGAAATCTGTCATCCTCACTTCTTTCAGACAAGGTGAAGACCTGCTGAATACGAGGCGTGTGATCGGAGGAAGGACCGGAGGTTTGGGGTGGAAGGGAGACCCGAGGCTTCTGAGGAGCAGCTGGTTGAGGTTGGGGGTTGGAGTGAGGTCTGGGCTGAAGCTGAGCCTGTGACTGGGAGGATGAAGAGGACGAGGAGGACCAAGGGTGAGTTTGCGCTGTACCGTACTGCCTAGTCCAGCTGTGAGGTACGACCCCTGCTCCTGCACTTACCCCTGCCTCCCCGAGGGATAAACCTCCCTTCCTGACTGCAGTGTAGACTACAGGCCCTGAGGCAGACGTGAGACTCGGCAAATTCTGAGAGAGTGAAACCAGTTTGGACTGGAGGGGTGAGGAGCTGGAGCTGTTCTTACTTTGCAAGGCCTGGTTAATCAGAGACGAAGACATGTGTCCGGAAAGCTCAGAGTCTGACTGGGATGGGGGGGCTGTGGTTCTCGGTCTGGGACGAGGGACGGAGTTGAGAGAGTAGATCCCAGTTAGTATGACGTCATTATTGTTGTTGTTATTGTTGCTGCCACCACTGCTGAGTGAGGACGATGAGGAAGGAGAAGAAGATGTTGAGGATAAAGAGGGGAAGGATGAAGACGGAGGGAGAAGGTGGACACGGTTCTGTATGTTCCGTGCTGCAGCCACATCAGCAGGAAGCAGAACTCCTGCCGCCAGACCATGATTGGACAATGCCCCTCCAGCTAACGTGTGATTGGAGAGTAGTCCTCCAGCAAGGCCATGACTGGATAAGGAATGAGACACACCTCCATTCTGGTCTACCTTGGAGGCGATCTTACGTCTTTTGTTGCCAACCCATGTCTGCAGAGAGAGCAGCGACAGGCTCAGTAATATCACTGAAAACAACATTAAGCATTAACACTAGAGGGGCTGATTCTGCACAGTGAGAACAATACTTGAAGAACTCATAGTGAAAAAATAAAAACACGGATCCACTGTCTCAATAACACCCCCCCCCCCCCCCAGTCACCGCACAATTACAGCACATGACCATACTTTGCTCAGTCATACACACAAACACAAGCGTATTGTATAGGCCTACCCGGACCACACTGAAGTCCAGTTTGGCCTCCTGAGCACATTGCAGTATTAGCTGGAAGCAAGCCTTGCTCTGATTGGTCATCCCATTCTCATAGTAGCGTTCCAGGATCCTCTGCTGTTCAGCTGTAAAAACTGACCGCAGGTTCATCTGTAAGATTACAAAAAAGGCTAAAAACTTAATGTTATGTAAAAATTCTGTACCAGTAAAAATATAAAACATTCACTGTGGACCAAAACACTTTAAGGTAGCAATTCAGAAACTAATTCATAACTCTATACTACCAAAACCCAAAAGTAACAGTTCATATACTCACAGTCTGCAGGCCACGCCTCTGTGGCCATGCATCCATTCTGTTACTGGATGGGAACGGGGCAGCCATGCAGATCACAGCAAAACCTCCATACTTCTAGGTAAGCACAGTTTTGTTTGCACTCATCCTGTCTCAGTCCCCATGGCACGCTGACAGGTTATGTAGCTGAAGAGAAATCAAATGCTTTTTCACAAGGAATGCATGAAAAGTGTTGCAGCAAGTGAGATTGAAATCCATCAGTCATCATCATGTTGTATTCAATTAGAAAAACTATATTTTTTGCACTATTGTTATGATAAATGCATCAGCTGAAACTACTGAAAACACATTGACAGCCATAATATATCAAACTTAAAATTACAATGGAAACGAATCTAAAAATTGTCAGCATAATGTGAATCAATGTTTGTTAACCAATACCACTAATTCATACACATATTAATAGAGCAAATCTGTGCAATACTGTGTTATTTTGTGTTAAATGTAAATATATGGGCAATTCTGCTAAAAAGATATAATGGACTGATGTGGAGCTGGCTTCAAAACGGGACGTTTTTATTATAACTTGGCGTGGAAGTGATCAAAAGCAGTTCTGTATAACACTAGTATAACTCGTAAATTGTTTTTGTTAGCCAGTCTGTTTAATGCATCACTAACACAGTAAATAATGATAATAATTAAATAATGAGTGATGTAGAAAACGTTTGTTTACGTTTTGCTTTGTTGTGATAGAGGTACAGGAAATAAGTGAGGGGTACAACACAGTATAAATAGAAGCACTTTTGGAATGATCTTAAGTAACACAGAGTTTTAAAAAGAGCTAACAGAGGTTTAAATAGCTCGGAAAATGTCACATAGGGGAATACTGTGCGACCAATAAGCATTCAGCAGGTTTATTTTGGAAGGCTGACTGCGCATGGCTACAGTAAACATGAAAATATTACGGAGAGAATTAGCGAACAAATTGTGGGCAGTCAGATAAGTACGCAACCGAGGCAGCAGTGTGGGGATTTAGAAATACAATTACCACACGGGAAACACATGACATAACTTTACGACTGAGAGCCAGACAGTAAACAAACCGGGTAAGCGCCTCCACTACCAACATGGCTATACAGACAGCATACGTTAGCCAGTAGGCCCGAGCGGCCATATCCGAGCCAGCCGAAGCGCTAGCTAGCATTAGCATAGCTTCCCCAATGGATAGCTGCTGCTAAACTTTTCCTTCAAATCTGTGATTTCCCCTACCCTGGCATGGTCATTCCCGCTGACCCGAGCTCCACACGGGTAGGAACAAAAACGTAACGGAGTACTACTAAGCAAAAAGTGAAATCACTTTCGTACTTACCATTTTTGATGTCAAAATCAGACGAACGTTCAAATTCAGCAGATTTCTTCACCAGTCCCCTTTGCTAGACAATGAAATCAGAACGTCCGATCATCAATTCTAATCATGATTGTGACGTGTTTGCAGACAGGAGCCAATGGGAACTCAAGATCATCGCTGTGACACACCGTGGTCCCGCCCACCGTTGACTTTGTCCAGTCGATAGCTGGAGGAGGGAGGTCACAGACATGGAAGCACACAAACTTGGAGCAGAAAATGGTTAAACGGTTTGTCTGATGATCCCCCAAACATGTCAACAGATCATACAAAGACTTTATCTGGGTTTGTAACTGCAACTCTGTCTGTTTACAAAATAGGAAATGTTTCCTGGTCTGTGACTTTGTCTTCATTTCCAAATTTAGCAGAAATCACAATGATCTCCTTGTTGAAATTACCAGTTGCTTTCAGTTGACTTTTGTTTGTGCAGCATCAAATCATAGGAAAAGTGTTCACTTTACAGAGTTAGGTCAAAACCTCTCATTTGTGTAGTTTACCTCCAAATCATGACATATGCTTCTCATAACCATCTTTAATGACATATGATTTCCCCCTTTTACTCCTACATGCAAATCACTACTTTAAAAAGCTAGATTACATGTTTTGAAGACTTCCATTTCATTAATTATTTTATTTTCATTTTTTCTGTGGCTGATAATATACACTACAGAGAACAGACAGACGTTAACACCAGATGTACAGAATTAGGCAGCAGCAACTCAAAATGCAAAGCATTAGACAGATTATGCAATACTTTGATAATTTTTCTCACTTCTGAACCAGGACATAACAAACACTGGCCATGTGAGGTTCCCTCTTGAAAACATAGACTTTGCCATTTGTTATTTAGATAACTTTGTGACTTTTTTCTTAGAGATATGCTGTAAGTGTTGGAAGGTTCATGTGTATTTATATGTGCTCTATCTAGTGAAAATAAAAACATTATTAATAACACTGTTGATATTGTATATTAACTCTGTGTGTGTGCGCGCACGCATGTGTGATTTTGGGGATGTTATTATAAAGCTATGCTATTTTCAGATTTAGATTTTTTTTCATCTAAGTAAAAATAAAATAAATGGTGAGTTGGAACTGTTCAGGTTTCCATCATCATAATGCTAAGTTAGTTTTCTATTACTGTTGTATTACTGGGAAGGAGGCTATCAGAAATGCAAATGTCACATAATTCTGTAAGTTGAACATACAAATAGAAAAAAAAGCAAAAACACTAAAACACTAGCAAACAATCGGTGGTCAATGGTCAATAAATGTTCTGAACCAGTCTGATTTGCAATAATAA
>JAPQRQ010000002.1:28696703-28715067 GCA_037367365.1 Apogon talboti
CCGTGTTCGTGTCTTTGCTGGCCGCGACATTGGTCCCCTCAAACAGACAGTATGAATGAGTAATCACCAATAATGTCACTGTGTAGCCTGTGTGTGCATGTTAGAGAGAAGGAGTGTGTGTGGTGAGGATGGTGGGAGCTGTTCTCACACACTCTGGTCAGCTAGAGAGCTGTGAGAGAAACTGTGGTAGGCCTATTGACAGACAATGGGAAAAGAGAGGAGGGGGGGCTGTCCGCAATCTTTTATTTAGGGGGATGACTTTATCACTACTTGTGGCGTGATGACTCAAACCACAATTGAAATCCTGTAGGTTTGGTGCATATACATCTGGATTCCTTACACATGCAGTAGTCTCTATGTTAATGATTTTCCTGCATCTCTATGCTCGTAAAAGAGTTCCTAGAAGACTGCGGTTCATTTCTGGTAACAGTTAGCCACTAATGGCTCAGATTATAAGTCCAGGTGGTTGATGGACCCCCAGGGGACATTGCAAGGAAGTATTTGGAATGCGTTACATTGAGTGATTACGATGATGTTCCTCGTTTTATAATTGCTCTCCTCAGTAACCAGCCAGCAACGAGTTACAGCTCCATCCTCTGATCTGTGGAGTGTTCACTTGGAAAGCTTTGCTGCTGCTGCTGCTGCTTCTGCCTCTGCTGCTGCTGCTGCACTGTTCATTAAGGGAGGCCAAGTTGCAGTTTTGGTTGGAGGTTTATCAGTATCTGTTTGGCCATTTTTGGACCAAGATTTGTGAAAAATGGAATACACATTGCTGTGGCAGACACATGGGATTAAGGCTTAGAGATAATTGTTAAGGGTCAAACATGTGTATAGGCTGTCAGCATGTAGTCTGAGATGAGATTGAGATGTGTCACAAGGTAAAGAGCACATTTGCCTTCATTTTAAGTCACAGCAGTAATGTGTAGACAAACAGTTAAAAGAAATTTGGACAGAAGTAAACGCTGCCAGCTTTGGGCCACTAAAAGTCAGTCCCATTGGGTATGCTCTGAAAGGTTCTGCTAAAATAAACTGCAAGGGGAAGGGATATAATTTAATGCTCTAAGAGTTCCCCTGCACTTTCAGCCTCCAGGAAACAATAAGAAATGGTGTAAAGCAGCGAAATGTGAACCTTAAACCTTGTGTGTAACAAATGGTGTCAATCAGAAATAATTTAAGGCATTCTTTCTTTGTCCACATTTCTACTTTTAAGCTTCACAAATTGGAAGTTTAAAGTTGTAATGAAAAGATCTTAGTCAGTGTGAAGATCCATCTTGTATCATGATCCTGCAACTATTTGTTTGTAAGTTTCCCATCTGTAAAATAAATATAAGAAGAAACATGTGCACACTTAGAACAAAGCAAAAGAAAATTGTTTCATTTTGTTACCATTGCACTCTTTGTCTCCATGTGTGTTGCTTAAATAGAAGACTCTTGGCTTCTTCCAGATGAAGAGCATGGGCTTGGGCATGAATGTTTGTAGACATGAGCAAACATCTCTCAGCGTTGTACCTGTTCCTGTGAAGCCCCCTCATCTTTTTGCCTTATGAATGTTCAAACAAAGCCCCTCAGTGGCAGGCTTGTGCTTGAATATTGTTTTCCATGAATAAAGTAAAAAAAGGGCAAAGGCTAGTGTTAATCAGTGAGACAAGGCAGACTACACCTTGGCCTCTTTTTCTGTGAGTGTTTCATCTCTCTCACACTCATCTTATGCCATTTTTAGGGAGCAGTGACATTGAAACACTGCTTTAGAGGTTCTCCAGTTATTTCTCTCACTTACAGTGGAACGTACAGTGAATTTCCAAAGACACAAGGCACCTGTCCTCATGTGTACTAATAGTTTTTCTCTGTGGAAGGGACGGGCTGTAATTATCCATCACTATTATAGTCTTTGGGTTTCCTTTTTGTATGTAAATCCGGTGTCTTCTAGGTAATGGGCATGTGGTCAGTCTGCTGTCAAATTACATTTTGTATCTTCATCTTTGTTTGAAAATTCATTGACAGAACATGAACACAAAATGCATATTCTAATATGTTGCTGCCCTCATCAGCTCTGACTCTTATAATGTGGTCAAAATTATGAATATAGTTTTATAGGGCTGCAACTAACAATTATTCAATTTACCTGCAGTACTGCAACTATTTTCTTCATTAATCACTTAGTTATTTAGTCTGAGAAAAGTCAGAAGCTGCCTCAGAATGATGTTTGGAGCCCAAATATAATCAGTTTACTGGAACAGAAGAGAAAAAAAAATAGGCAATATTCTAATTTAAGAGGCCGGAATCAGAGACTTTGGAGTTTCCTTCTTTAAAAAAAAAACAAAAAACACAAAATTAAATTTATTGGTTGAACAGCCGCTGATTAATTTTATAGTTAAGAGCTAATCGATTAATTGATGATTTATTGCAGCTCTTGACTGTAAGAAGTTACAGAGGCTGCATGCACGAGTAGTTTTACTAGAAATACATAATTAAAGATACCATGAATATAAAATGTAGAGTATCCTCTCCTAAGATGAAAACTACTGGGTAGTAAAAGGTGATATTTTAAACCTTACCCATCACAGAATAAGGTATACTATACCCTCCTCAGACCCAGCAATGCATTTTTGTCCTCTGTAGGGGACAAGAGTTTCACAGCTTTACTTAGAAAAAAAAATCCTGTCCACTGTAAAGGACATTCCATAAAAAAATAAAACAAAAATAAAAATTGTATCTGAAAAACTGTTGCTTTATGCTTTTTTAATGTAAAAAAGCCAAAACATTTACTTTCCTGGGTCTCAGGATGATATTAGCCAATAAAACACTCAGGACTAAAATAGTTTCTGAATGTTTTGGGTAATGATTTCCGTATGTGTTTGTAATCCAAAAACATTCTAGGAGCTTTAATTATAAAAGTAATGTGTCATGAATTGCAACAGAAAGGAGTACTCTAAGGAAGCCATCATCCTCCAATGTGAAACATCGGTAAAGCCACAATTTTTTATGGAGCTTCATCCTGGTCTTGTTGACGACAGGCCCTGTTCACAACAGCCCAGTACTGTCATATAAAGAAATATGGGACAAGAAGATAGGATTTCTCTGCAGTCCTATCAAGAAAACCTGACACAGCTAGCTACTAGGCCAAGCAGACTCCCCTGTATCTCTCAGTGCTGTATGTCGAAGGACTGCTCCAGCAGCAGAACACTGGAGAGCCTCACAGAAAGATGACTCATCAGCGTTTGTTTTGATTTGAACACCCACACTGGAGGAGTTTCCTCTATGTGTGTGTGTGTGTGTGTGTGTGAGTGTACGTATATTTTTCTGGGGTGTGTGCAGATGCAACTGATGTGTAAAGTATGACGCTTCACGGATCCGCACTTATCATGTGAAGCAACAAAGAAAAATGGACTTCTTCTTCCCAGTGCACACCACATAAGTTCAGCCTGTGCTTTCAGCTGTACGGTTTCTGCAGCCTGCTGGGGCATACATTGACAGGAAAATGACTAAAGCGGTTCACTTTCCTGCAGTAATCTCCCCTTATATGCTGCCTTATTGGAGCAAAAATCACAATATGTTTGTAACAGTGAATACAGACACTGAAAAACAGTGTAAGATGTAAAATGTCAGATCAGGAGGTGCTTTATTCCACTGGTGAAACAACCCTCCTGGATGTTGTTGGGCTGTTTGAGTCTCCTGGGGTGTCAGGACCATGTTTACTACCATTCCATACTGTGTCCCCTGATTTAGTCTCCTGCTGACATGGTAAGAAAGTCTGTCAGAAAACACGTTTCTCCTGGCTCTGGCTGTGTGCTAGTTGTAGTTTCAGCTGCATTAAAGATTAAAGAGCGTTCCCTTATTATGAAGAAACACACACAGGCACACACACACACACGGAGGAAACTCCTCCAGTCCTCCATTTTCACCCTCATCCACAGACCCAATGCATGTGCTGTTTGCTGATGCAGGCATGCACTCACAGTAATGGTCAGTGAAATATATGGAATTTATAGAATTTGTATATACGCTCACACACATGCACAGCACACAAACTCCGGAGCAGCAGCTTTAAGTGGGGCATCGGTCGTCATGGAAACCAGATTTCATCGTGTTGGAGTCACAGCACATGTCATAAGATGGGGAAGCAAAGATGCTCAATCCACATCCTGTATGCCTCTATCACACATTTATACATGCAGTATCTGCACGTACACACACACACACACACACACACACATTCCCTCTTGTTTCATGGCCCTGAGCGTAGAGAGGGAGAGAAGGGACCCAGATTCAGAAGTGGGGAGGCATGGAGCATAATGAAAGAAAGGCTGAGGAGCCTAAGATGGGGGAGGAAACGAGGGAGTGCGCAAAGGAAGGCTTGGCATGACAGAGAAAAGAGGGGAGAGCACTGAGGCAATGGCAGTGAGCAGCGTGGAGAATGAGAGATGCAGCGGGCATCATATCAAAGCGCCCGCTCTATCCGGCCGCTCGGACAGAGGGGCCTGTGTGTGTGGGTGTGTGCGGCTGTTCGAATGTGTTTCACTGGGTTGATGTTGCACCTGTTGTTCTGGGAAGTGCAGTTTTACCACCACATAAATTTAACTTAAAGCAAAGTTTCTCAGGACCTGACATGTGGCCACGCTTTATATGAGAGCACAAGAAAAAAGAAGAGAAAGAAAGTGTAGAAACCAAGGATATAAGCCATAACAGAAGCAGCCAGTTAAGAGTGGTGACACACACTTACTTCATGTGCAAATAATCAATATACACATTACAAACAGAAAGTGAATAAGCAATACCATATGTGCTCGATTTCTGTTATTACTAATATAGTGCAGGATATTACCAGAGTGAAACTGTGAACACATATGATAGTGATATTTCTGAACCAAACAGACATTAGATACAGTACTTACAATAACAACCATAAAGTCACTGATAAGCAACTTGTTTAATGCCGACCAATGAAGCATATTTTATCAACATTGCAGCATGAACATAATATTATAAGCACATTGCAAAAGATGGCCTGAAACACAATGAATTGGATACATACATACATGCATGCATTCCTACATACATGTTGACCAATTAGACACACCCTTGGATAGAATGTATTCCCACCATAGGTCTTATCACCATCACTATACTGAATAATGTTATTACTAGAGCCCGACCGATATGGGATTTTTGGGGCCGATAACGATACCAATATTGGGGGCAAAAAAAAAACGATATCCGATATATCGGCCGATATCAGATATAATGGCCGATAACCGATATATTGGCCAATATATGAAATAAGAACATTGATATACACGGGTGGCTGTGGCTTACTTGGTACAGCGGCTTATCCAATGACCGAAGGGTCGGCGGTTTGAATCCTGGCTCCAACTATCCATGTGTCGAAGTGTCCTCGGGCAAAACACTGAACCCTAAATTGCTCCCTTGTCTGCCTTGCATGGCAGCAGCCGCCCACTGGTGTATGAGTGTATGTGTGAATGGGTGAATGAGAGGCAGTGTAAAGCGCTTTGGGCACCATGAAGGTGTGGAAAAGCACTATATAAGTGCAATCCATTTACCATTTACACAGGATATATACTGTACTTGAACACAAATTCTTATAATACCCAAAATATGATTCAAGACTAAGAAGCAGAACACTACTAAATTAAATAATTAGCATAGAATGTATTACCATAGTTCACCATTTTAAAATAAAAACAAGTGGCTGCATCCAGCTGAAAGTGATCATACATAGACTAATGTATGGTGGTTTTAAAAGGCTCATTCACAAAAAATCTTATCAACTAGTCGTATTTGCTACCTATTGAAAAGTTCCATGTGCAGAAATTTGGGTATTAAAAGTAAATGCTGGCTGCGCAACCCGGCTCCCATATGTTTTCAGCGTTTCGGGGGGGGCGCGTGCAACCAACATCCTGCCCCCTCACATGAAATTTTGCGAGGTTTGAGGAGGTAGGGAAAGGTAAATGAGCTTCACAACAGCGGGAGACGTAAAGGTGTTAGTAACGCGTGTTAAGTTTCACTTTCACTTTGCGCATATGTGAGGTATGCGCGGCACGGACCGCGCAGCCCCGTATACCCCCCCTCATTGACTAAGTGGGACAGAAGCCGGCCAACCCGCACGCGTACCCCACTCCCCCGATTACACACTGCCACACCAACAAATCAACTCCACATGACACACTGGTTTTAATTACAAAACGCTGATAGATGGTGATGGTGCGTTCATGGTGCCTCGAAAAATACCAATACCAACTTTACCTTTCACATGGTTCAATCAGGTTTAGAATGTGACCGTAGCAATAATTCTTCTTTTGCCTCTTGGGTCTTTTACAGTGAAGATGTGAAGTTGCTGAAGTGTGTCCTGCTTATTGCTTTACCCTTTTTAAGTACAGTCTTGCACAGAAGCACTCTTTGCTTCCTAAACTATAGCTGTGCATGACTGTCCTTGGTGGGGTAGAATGGGGATAGCTGGAGCAAGTAAGGTGAAATTAAAGATCATGTTAACATAATGTAATGTTTTTGAGAGAGGCTGCAGACATTTCAGATTTTCTGAGGTCAGCTTAGTTCCCGGAGCCAAGCTCTTCCTCTGAACTCCTTGTAGTTTCCAGTTGACCCTATTTTCCTTCTTCCTGTTCCTTCAGATTGCTTCTTGACACTTTCCTGCTCGCTAGATATCAGTGAGGAAGGAACGAAAGATTATACAGAGGAGCTAAAATGCCATCGTCTGAAGAATATTCTATCGTGATGTGATGAATATTTCACAGTAGGAATATTTTTAGTGAATGTTGTGTCTCTCTCACCAAAGCACTTACTCCAGCTGCAGGCCTAAAGATGGGGGTAAAGCAACGGGACAGGAGTCTTAGCTGCCAACTCTGGCCTCAACATGATCTCAAAGTAGAAGTCAGACACAGGTTTGACTGTCTGATTCCTGTCCATGCTAATGGCCCACTGGTTGAGAAGTTTTCAGTGTCATATTCAGCTGTAAATGTCTTTTTATTCAACAAGTCAGTGAGTGGAATGCACATCTAAAAGAGCGTGCACGTACATGGGGTTGTTTGAGTGTATCTGTCGTGTGTTAGTGTGCTGCTTAGCTGTGCATCAGTGCACGGTCCTGAGGGGCAATAACTGCTGATCTTTCACCTCTGCTCTGAGGCCTCTCTTGCTCTGGTTGCCTGGCAACCTTCATGTTTCCAAAGAGGAGGGGTTTATTTTGCTCAGGAAGGAGGAAAACATTGGAGGGAATTGCATGAAGCTGTCAACATGAGATGCTTGCTGGAGAGTCTCCACAGCGGGAAGTAGTCATGGGATGCTTTAGTGGTTCTTCTATAAATAAATCATTCCTTCACATTGGCCCAAACAATAAAATGTGTGGAGAGGGAGACCTTTCAGACTCCATGAAAATTAAATTTAAGAGTGCTCACACTTGTGAATTTCAATGAATGTGATGCATGTCACCTACTGTATATGCCAGTATGGAACCAATATAGAGCTTTAATTGTGGATCCAGTGAAATGCTTTCTTCACATCTCATGTATCCTGTGGATCCATGCACTGGCAAGCTGTCGTCTGGAACTGACTGACCGCTTCTAGAGGAAATATGTAAATATGCAAAAACAAACAAGTCCTGCCCCTTCAAAGGACCTTACTTTGAAAAATATGTACAGTACTCAGTGGTAAGAGATTAATCATTTTTGATCCTGCTTGGATTGTGCAAGGAGATAATTCTGCAGGTCAAGGATTGTTGTAAAACTGATGAATTGCTAAGTGTCTGTCTCCAAAAACAGCTCAGAGTCATCAAAGATGTTGTTCACATGACCTGACTCTTTCCAATACTTTTTCACTTGTTTTCAAAGATGTGGTGTAATGTGTTGAGGTGATGGCCCTTTTGGTGATAACAGACATTTCAGACAAAACCAAATAGTCCTTTACCATCTTTACCATAAACTATGACTTTCTTGACTTGTGTGATAGTTATCTTTTAAAATGACTAACAATCTTTACATGGTAGCATAAGTATAGACATATAAATGTATACATGTATAATTCAATCACAAATGTGATTACGGAAGTGCTCCTGCCATTAAGTTCCATGTATATTTTTTTCCTCATGGGGCACACACATGGGGACTCCAAAAACAGAAAAGGACATTTAATTTCCATTTCTGTTACTGCAGAACAATGGAGAACATTACATGTGACGCTTCATACTGACCTGTGCAGAATGGAAATAAAATACAGAGATGCAAAGTTGATGTGTTGACAGCTGTCCTGTTGGTTTTTTACAAAATTAAAAACCAACAGGACAGCTGTGTGGTGCTGTGAGAATATGTCCTGGCTTAGCAAATATTCTTTACTATGAAACTCCTGAAACACAGTTACCAAAAACAATATTTCCACCAAATGCATTAGTGTTTTTCTAGTGAGTGCACACACTGTGGAAGCTGGCAGAAGCACATTTGAACTATCTATGGTTAAAGTAAGATTAAATGTGTTGCTTCCTATTCAGAAAGGCTTCCAGGGGGAAAGTAGCACAAGCTTATGACTTGATTACATAGAGACACTTCTGACATTACTCACGCAAAATGACTTGGTTTAGCCTCGACTCTACTTACACTGAATGGTCTATGTAAGTGTAAGGTCAGTTTTCATATTTCCTGCAGTTAACTGTGAACAGTGAAATGGTACTGAAGTAGTGTAGTATGATACAGGTAACTGTCATGAACATGGTTGGAATATTATCAAGAGCTTGTGATGGTGCAGTACATGTGGATGTGACCTCTGTGTGTTTGTGTGTTTGTGTATGTGTGTGATCACCATGTGCTATTTCAGCTGGCATATGAACTCAGCAGATGAACACAGATCCTCAGTTTGTCCTCCTGGGCAAGCTTTCTGACTCATGTGATTGGCGAGCAGCTGTCTGTTACACTTTCTGTGCATGTGTGTGATTGTATTCTTGTATGTGTTAGGTTTTGTACATATGTGTGCAGATGTGAGCTTTTATTCACATTAAGCTTGAAACAAAAAATCAAGACAACCATCTCGAAATTTGTTGGTTATTTAATACAGGAAATGGGGTTATGCAATAAAAGTAGGAAGATGACAATATATTTATCATGATATACATATTTATATTATTATATCTGTCATAATACACAGTCTTTTGTCTTTAGGGTTTTTTGTTCACATTCATATCTAAAGATTTTACTGTTTTGTTATTTAATTAATTTTGAATCATTTTGGTATTGAAACTTTTATCTTTATATAGTAACTGTTTTTTGTATGTTCTACCTTTAAATTTATGAAATGTGCTGTTTCTTAAGTATTTCCTCGTGATCCAAACATAAAGAGTGGAAAAGAGTCTTTACAACCACAAATAACTATCTTTAACAGTATTTTTGTATCAGTGAATAAGAATTTAGTTTGTGGATATTTTTAACATTACCTCAAAATATTGAAAATTTATGAAAAAAGGCCTTAAATCACAAAAATCAGGGATGATAGAGTAGCTTATGTCTTGACTTTTCTTGCTTTGTCTTTTACAATGCTTTTTTTGGTTCTTATTTTGTCTTATTTCATATTTATGTATTATGTTATATCAGGGACGTCAATCTCGTTTTAGTTCAGGGGCCACATTCAGCCCCAGTGATCTCCAGTGGTCCAATAAAATAATAGCATAACAGCCTGTAAATAATGACAACTCCATTTTTTGTTTTGTTTTAGTGCAAAAAACCCCAAAACTAAATAATGAAAATATATACATTTACAAACTATCCAAGCAAAACAGATGTGAATAACCTGAAAAGACCTGAAATTATGAAAAATAAGTAAGAAAAATAGTGCAATTTTATCAATATTATGCCTCAACTTATCAATTATACAAGTGCATTACGGATCAGATCCACAGAGGCACAAAACATTTAGTAACAGGCATTTCATTGTTAAAATGGAACACATTTTTAAGACATATTTGTTCAGGTTCTTCATATTTTAGATAGTTTGTTAATGTAAGTATTTTTATAATTTAATGTCATTTTTTGGCACTAAACCAAAAACAAAATTTGGGGTCATTATTCATAGGAGATTATGCTATATTTATATCCCCAAAATGGAGTTTTGAGGATATAATTGTTTTACCCTGACTGCCGCCGGATATCCTTGGTGTGAAGGTGATAACTAGGACAGATTTGGTTGGATTTCTTCTTCCTTGATAACCAACATAGGGGACCCCTAGTGGAAGAACCCTATCGATTTCAGCTTCTCTATGAGTATTATAAGTCATCCAAATGGGGGCGCTTTAGTTGAAAATCATTTTTTTTGGACATCAATCAAGCAACAATAGGCCAATTGAGATAAAATTTGGTTCATATTGATCGTTTTACAAATGTCCATTTTCTCGCCACCATCCAGAGTTCATATGGTGCCATTTTCATTCACTAGGTGGAGTTTTGTGGGGAAAAATTGGTTCTCTGACCATTATTCTGCCACTATCAGGTCGATTTAGCTCAAATTGAGTTCATATTGATTGTCTAACAATTCTCTTTCTTCATGCCACTACCTTGAGTTTACATGATGTCATATTTTGACACCAGGCAGTGTGTTTTTTCCAAATGGTTGGGGGATGTTTGATAATGTTCTGAAAATATCAAATGAACAGTTATGGGTATTTCTATACAATATCACATTTCAAATTAAATCCATCCACAATCTGTTTTCTGAATAACAATTAAGTTGGTATCTTTTATACATTGTGTCGTTTATTTGCTTTATTATATAGCAGATAACTGGGGGGATTTCGGGGATATACCCTTGCCGTCGACGCCCAACAGCATAAACCTCGTTTTACTTGAGATCACATTGGTCTGTATGTGGCCCCTGAACTAAAATGAGTTTGACACCCGTGACTGTTAAAATCTTCAGTGTACTTTTTGCTAATTTTTGCAAATTCATCCTGCAGGCCAGATTGGAACCTTTGGCAGGCTGGTTTTGGCTCACGGGCCATATATTTGACACCTCTGTCTTATACGGTTTCATCTTGTTTGAGCCTTTAAATAATTTTCAAGTTGCTTCAACTCATCCTTAAAATTATTTCTGTTTTGATGCATCTTGCATTGACATCTGATTTCTTTTACATTGTTCTCACCCTGTACGTTTTTTTACAAATAACTTAAAACCATAATTACGACCTGGTTTCTTCTACTTTTACTCAGCAACACAGTAATATTCTATTTATGGTGAAAATATTTTTATTCATGTCACCCAGCTCTAACAGAAACCCACCCCTCCTCTGTGCTGCAGACGTAGGACATAGTTATACTATGACACTTCCTCAGAGGAGTCAGTAGGGCCTGGAACTCTTTGATTCTTTATTCATCACCTCATCATATAATTCATGCTTTATATACCACAGTAGGTGAAGAGAGAGACAGGGAAGAAAGTGAGGGGGAAAGGGCAACAGTTAATGAGTGAACTAAAGTCACGACTAGAATAATAAGTATGAGAAAGTAATTCCACTTTTTGCTCCGGCACAGAATGTTAAACATGCAGTGGGACATTATATTATCATCACTTTACAAATATAGCCAGATATAGCATTTGCATTATGATAATATGAACCTTAATGTGCCAAATTGTATGTCATGGCAGCTATTAAAAAGTGCTTCCACCTTTAAGAGGGAGAAACAGGGGTGTAAATGGAGAAGGATGAATGGGAGAGAGAAGGAGCAGCACAGGAAAAGGAGGTGGTGAATTAGAACATGACGTTATACAACATATATATGGACATGAAAACAAAAAAATGAACAAGAACGTATATGCCTGTTTCATAGACTAAGAGGGCCTGATGATGGGATGGCTAAAGAACATTGGCACTGATGGGAAAGACCTGTGACTTATTGTCAATCTCAACTGGATGCAAAGGGCGACCATACGACTAGAGAGATGCATGTCAGACATTACTGACATCAAACGAGGCATGCGACAAGGATGTGTCCTATCACCAAGTCTCTTTAATCCGAACACTGAGCACATCTTTAAGAGCATCAAGAACTACAAAGGAGTCAACATCGGTGGTGTCCGTATGAACCCTTTAACCCCTGGCGTGTCTGTGGTGAGCGTTCTGAATGTACGATTTATTTTAAATATTCATAAAAATTCAACCATTTGGTCAATAGTAAAAATTTCAAAATGTGCTGATAGAATAGACCTTGTTCTTTCTATAGACATCTGAGCATGCTCAGTGCACTCCCTGCCGCCTGTTGAATGGGGGTAAAACACAGATCAGTGAGTGAGACCGACTCACTATAAAAAATAGACTGCTTGGACTTTTTTTTTTACACCCATCTCCTTGTCATTTTTTTTGTTTTTACTGTTGATTGCAGTGTTGTGGTGATTTTCCTTTATTTATTTATTTTTTTTACTGTGTTTTTACTGAGTTTTGACTGTGTAACTGCTTTTTGGAGTTCAACCAGGTGACAAAAGCAGCTTGACTGATTTAGAAAAAAAGAGCCCCAAAACAAAAACTACTGGAACAAAATTCAAAGTGTGTTCCAGTTCACAGTTCATGTTCAACATCCTAAATCTCTTACTGATGTACATTATGAGTGCCTTATTTGTAAAAACCTGTAAAACTTAAATTAAATAAATTAATAATTAATAAAACACACAGTAAAGCAAAACCACTGAAGAAAATGAACACAGGCTCATGCCCACAGCAGCTTTAATGACACTGAAACAGACAACAATTCACAGCAGCAAATTTACCTGGTATAATGTCTTAGGGGTTAAAGGGTTAACAACCGATGGTGCGCTGATAATACTGTGCTCCCAGCAGAATACGAGGAAGATCTCCAAGCAATTGTAGATAGAGTTAATGAAGCAGGAGAAGTCTACAACATGAAGATGAATACTAAGAAAACAAAGACAATGGTCAGAAAGGCCAAGAATAGACATTCTGACTGATGGAGCAGTTATCGAGCAAGTCCCGAGTTTAATCTACCTAGGGAGCAAACAAAAAAGAGGATTCTTTGAACTTTTTTACATACAGAAGAATGTTGAAAATCTCATGGACAGACAGTCACGAACCAAGAAGTCCTCAGAAGAGTTAACTCAAGAAAACGGCAAGACAAAGAAGCAGGGGTATTTTGGCTACATCATACGCCACAGCACCTTGCAACACACCTTACTCGAAGGGAAGGGAATTGATGCCAAAAGAGAGAGAGAGAGAGAGAGATAGGAAGACCCTTAACAACATCGTCTAGTGACATCAGAAGCTGGACAGGCCTCAACTGTATGGACGCAACGCAAAGGGCAATGGACAGACACGACTGGGGAGCACTGACATCCAACCCACACAATAATCTTCTGTCCTGCAATAACAATGCAATATTCATTCAATATTTATCAAAAATAAATGCACTATTTTTATATAGACTTGGTTCATAGGTATACATACTGTTTCATAGATATACATACTGTTATTCATGGGTAATACATACTACTAATATTGTTCATAGATATACAGTACATACTGTGACATACTGTTAATACTGCAAATTTGCATATTCATATTTTTTGCAGTTTTATTTTTATTCTACTAAGCTCTGTTCTTATGTCACTTTGTAAAATTGTAAAATTTATATTCTATTTTCTTATCTTATTTTCAGTTTTTTTAATTTTAGATTTGCTCAATTCTTATTTTCTAAAGTACTAGTGTTACGAGAATATTGCTGCACTGACTAGAGTTGCACTCTTAATTTCACTTTACACACAATGACAATAAAGGCTATTGTATTGTATTGTATTGTATTCTATTCTCTGTGAGGAAGGAACTCACTGATAAAAAACCTCCATTTTGAGACATAGTCATGTCTCTTTTTCTTCTACTCTTGTCTCTCTCCTACTGAAGGCTGGGAATCACATATTCAGAAGTCCTAGTTATCAGCTGCAGGGCTCTCTGTTTCCACTCTGCCTCCATGTTCTCCACATTTCTCTCTCTTTGCTCCTATAGCCGCTGGTGAGCTACATACGGGAATCTGCATTTTCAGTCCAGTTGTGCATATCTCTGCCAACGCAGGTGATGATTTATTCGACGACAGGAGGCTATTTTTCTACTTTTGTAAACATTTTAGATCCAAAGGAGAGAGAACAGTTCCTTGGAATGTAACGCTGGAGCATAGCAGTGCACTTATGTAATATTTACCACTTTGATACTTATCTGAGAAAAGTGAAGAGCGCTGTTTATTTTTCAATTCATTTGCCTTGATAAAAAACGTGGAACTTTTTTTTTTGCAGCTTTCTTTAAAAATCAAAAAACATTAATTTGCAAAGAGACATTAGCATGCACTTCTCATGAATATAATGCATCATGTACAATCCATCCAATAACCCACTTCAGGACGTACACCAACAGCCTTGCATAAGATAATGTAATTTTCTGAAAGGTGTGCTAATGTGGGAAATGTGGGTTTGTCCACAGGGGATGTATTCCATTAAACAATTTTGACTTGTGGTGCTACAGTGTGGAGCCTCTCACTGTTGTGTTAGATTTAAAATTGCTCTGCTGTGCTGAATCTAACAAGATTGTTTGTCCGTGTCACTCAGCACAACACTAGGCTTATTTTTTGTCTGCTATGTCCCATGGCATACCAAGAGCAAGATGCCTCATGCTCATCCTTTGTCGCAAGTGTGTGTGTGTGTGTGTGTGTGTGTGTGTGTGTGTGTGGTGACAGTGTTAAGGTGCTACCACACTGTCTGCTCTCTGTCAGTATTGCTTCCCTTGGGCATCAGTGTTTTCCTCGCAGCTTTAACAACATGCCTCCACAGTGGCGTTAAGACCCTGAATAACAACAGCAGTTGTAATTGTATTTGTATGTGTGATTGTGTTTGAAGTGTGTTTGCACAGAGACAGAGTGTGTGTGTTTTCTCTGTTGTTGTGTGTACATGCATAGATTCGCTTCCTGTCCTGCGTTTTTTTAAGTTATTTATTTTTTTTGCCTTCTGTGTGCTCATTTTCGAGTGGGCTTGTTCATTAGGCCTGTGGGGAGGCGTGCTTTCTGCTGACTTTGTTTGGTTCAAAGCCCGAGGCTCTTACTGATCAATAGCATCCCGGACCCACCACGTCTACAGCTGATTGGCTCTCTTCACAGCAGCGAGCCACGGCTTAACAGTCCAGAGTCACATGTCGATATTTTTCTCACATCTTTCGAGGTACATTTTTGACACACCCACAAATCCTCAGAATGTGCATGAAATGCAGACTTTTCTGTTTGATAGCGCTTACTAATAAATCATATGTTCATGCAGTAAACTAATGATGGCTGATACAGTATGTCCAAAAATATCAGTCAGTACAGATATTATTAATTTCTTATTTCAGTCAAATTTAGCAGCAGATTTTCATCCTGTAAAAGCTGAAGAAACTCCATTTGTGGATTTAAATGATTAGATGAAAAAAAATTTAATGATATAAAAATTAAAGTAATAAAAATTAAATGATAGATGTGACAGACAAACACAGTGGAAACAATGTGAAAGAAATAAGACAAAAACAAAGCATAAGCAAATAAATGCATCAGAGATTTACATCCTTCCTTTACCTTGACCTCATCAGTTTCCAGATCCAATCTAACTCTAGTCTTCACTGGATTAAAATCCTCTAAATGTGTGTGTGACCAGAAATCAGCGCGTGATCAACACCAACAGCTGTGTTTTCTAACTGACAGTAAGTTGTCAGTAAAGTAACGCAGGAATCTGTGGCTCGGGGCTGCTCTTTAACTTTCTGTGTGGTGGAGTAAACACGCCGTCACTGTGTGTTTCTGTGTGGGTGTTTGCTCGGATGCCTACAATCTAAATCAGGGGTGTCAAACTCATTTTAGTTCAGGGGCCACATACAGCCCAGTTTCATCTCAAGTAGGCCAGACCAGTAAAATAATAACATAAAATAATAGCCAATAAATAACTGTTTTAGAGTGAAAAATTACATTATGAATATGTGAATAATCTGAACTACCATGTACAACATGAAATGTATCCAGAAAAATAAGTGCAATTTCAACAATATTATGTCTCAGCTTATTATTAACACAACTTACAAATCATAGTGGATCTACAAATGCACAAAACGTTTAGTAACAGGCAGAATATTGGTAAAATTGCACTTATTTCATGTTGTTCGTATTTGTTCAGGTTATTCACATTTTACAGTATTGTGAAAAATTGAAATATTTTCATAATGTAATTTTACTTTTTTCACATTAAACCAGTAAGAAAATTTAGAGTTGTCATTACTTATAAGTTATCATGCTGTGATTTTATTTGAGATCACATCGGGACACTGAACTAAAACGAGTTCAGTGTCCTGGGTAAGTTTCATGGTAAGTTTGGTGTTGATGTTTAATGTTGTCAGTGTCAAATTTATCTTGCGGGCCAGATTGGGCCTTTTGGGAGGCCGGTTTTAGCCCGCGGGCCATATGTTTGACACCCCTGATCTAAACGGACTGTGGTTCAGTGTGTGATGTGGACGACAGGGCCTTTCTGTTTTGTATTACACTGTCAGGCAGCAGCAGGTTTGTGTGTGTTTGCGTGTGAATGTGTGGATTTGCATTGGCAGGGTGATTCGCATGTGTCTGTGTCTTCTCCTCAGGTCTGGACGACTGTCTCCAGCAGTATGTGAAGAGCTTTGAGCGGGAGCAGATGGGGGGAGAGCAGCTGCTACACATCACCCATCAGGAGCTGGAGGAGCTGGGTGTCACCAGGATAGGACATCAGGAGCTCATCCTGGAAGCTGTCGATCTGCTGTGTGCCCTGGTCAGTCAGCTCGGATTGTTTCTGCTGCACATGCATACTCTGCACATGTATTAGCTTTTATATCTCTGAAGGGTTGTCGTAGTGCTGTCACATATGTTCCTCTATGAGATTATTACGAGCCTTTTGTTATTCAGAAAGTGGTTGTTTCAATGTACAAATACAAGACAAACAAAATATTTGTTTTTTGGCATTTACAACTTTAACAGTTTTTTCATAGTAGTATTGAAACAGGAAACAATGACTTTACTGTATGTACTGTTTAAATATTTGGCTACGAGGCAACTCAGTAGAGCACAGGTGTCAAACATACGGTGCGTGGGCCAAAACCGGCCCACCAAAGGGTCCAATCCGGCCCCTGGGGATGAATTTGTGAAAGTGTTAAAATTACACTGAATATATTTACAGTCCAGGGTGTTGAACTCGTTTTAGTTCAGATTCCACATACACACCAATATGATCTAAAGTAAAATAATAGCATAATAATGTATAAACAATGATGATATGAACAAAAATATTTTCACAATAAAGTAGAAATAGTATTGTGTTGCTGAGTAAAAGTAGAAGAAACCAGGTGGTAATTACGGTTTTAAAGTATTATATATATAAAAAAAATATAGGGTCAAAACAATGTAAAAGAAATCAGATGTCAATACAGGATGCATCAAAACAAAAATTATTCTAAGGATGAAATGAGATGAAGCAACTTGAAAATGATATAAAAGATAAAAACAAGTCAAAACCATATACAGGTGTGTCAAACATATGGCCCGTGGGCCAAACCTAGTCCACCAAAGGGTCTAATCTGGCCCGTGGGATGAATTAGTAACACAAAAATTACACTGAAGATAATAACAATTAAGGATGTCAAACTCATCTTTAGTTGAGGGGCCACATACCAGACCAATTCATTTTCAAGTAAAACACTGTCATAATAACCTATAAATAATGACAACTGCAATTTTTTCTCTTTTAGTATAAAACAGTAAAATTACATGAAAATGTTGACATGTAGAAACTATCCTTTCACAAAAATTGTGAATAATCTGAACAAATATGAACAACATGAAATATTTTAAGAGAAATGAGTGTAATTTTAACAATATTCTGCCTGTTACTAACTGTTTTGTGTCTTTGTAGATCCACTGTGATCTGTAATGCACATGTAAACGATAAACTGAGGCATAATATTGATAAAAGTGCACTTACATTCATTAATACCTTTCAGATTGTTCATGTCATTCACATTTTCAATGAGACTTTATAGATTTAAGTATTTACATAATGTAATTTTATTTTTTTCACTATTATTTTACTGGTACAGCCCACGTTAGGCTGAATGTGGCCCCTGAACTAGAATGAGTTTGACAGCCCTGCAGTCGAGGGTTTTCTTTAAAGACATATGCTACCATGCAATATATGCACTTCTCATATGTTAGGGCAGGGGTGGGCAATCCTGGTCCTCGAGGGCCAGTGTCCTGGACGTTTTAGATATTTCCCTCTTCCAGCACACCTGGACGCCATTACATTGTTATCAGGCTTCTGCAGAGCTTGGTGATGA
>JAPQRQ010000002.1:28737338-28760039 GCA_037367365.1 Apogon talboti
GTGTGTGTGTGTGTGTGTGTGTGTGTGTGTGTGTGTGTGTGTGTGTGAAGAGATAAGATATGAGCATGTGTGAGTCTGTGTGTCTGATGGAGCGTAAAGTGTGTATGAGTGTGTGTTTATGTGCATGCATGCATGCATAAGTATGAGAGGAATTACATAAGACTGTCCTACTTGTGTGTTTTCCCTTTCCCTTGTTTTCTCCCCTTTCCTCCTGGACTCTCTGTTTCTCCTCCCCCCCGTCTCTCTCCATCTCTGTGTGTGTGTGTCTCTCTTCAGGTTTATATTTTGCCACAGCACTGATACATAATAATGAATTACACAACCATACTTTGGAGTGTGTTAGCATCTGTATGTGTGTGAGAGAAAAAAAAAAAGGTGTGAGCAGAGAGAATGAGAATGCAGGAGGTGGAGGAGGTTAGTGGTGGTGGTGGTAGTGGGGGTGGGGGGGTGTGCAGCCAGAGCTTAATCCATTTGGCAGTGTACTATGTCTGGCTTTCTGTTTGACTGCTCTTAAATCTGACGCCAGCCACATAAGTTTACTTCCCTATAATCTGCACTCTGATTCTCCAGAAGCGTGTCAGATCAAGGCAGGGTGTGTCAGCTCCGGGGGAAGTTGAGACTCCAATGCTGGTGACTGGTCCTTTGTCTCTCGGGCCTGTGTTAATCCCAGGTCAAGACTATTAGTCTGGTGATCAAAGACGAACACAAGCCGAGCTGCAACAATGTCGCTGTAGTAGAACCCAGCCATGGGACTTGACTCCACATGCTATTAATGGCTCTAAAAGTTGGAGTAGATGCACATTGCTTGCATTTTGTTAGCGCTTCTCATAAACCCCCTTTCACTTTTTTAATTAAAGTGTTGACACGTGACATAAAGAGTCCAATTACATAATGTGTATATGTCAAGTAGAACATGATATTTTAGGAGAAATGTGAAGCTTAACATATGTTTGTATAACTGACCCAGTGTTTGGAGCACAGAGAGGCAGCATCACTGATGATTCTCCACCTTTTCTCACACACTGAATGAATCATAGGCTCTATACTGTGGTGTGTGTGTGTGTGTGTGTGTGTGTGTGTGTGTGTGTGTGTGTGTGTGTGTGTGTGTGTGCGTGCGTGTGTGTGTGCGACTACTTCCACTATGTATGTACGTGGGCATATTAACAACCTGTTCTCTCTATTTCATGACTATAATCCAGTAATTGCTCATTAGGATTGAGATCAGAAGATTATCTGTTGAAGGGTTCATCAGTGTGTGTCAGCATCATGCTTGTCCTACTGTTGATGTAAAACCGTGTACATTATCTGTATTTTCCTATATGTCTGTTACATTCCAGCATGTATACAGTGTATGTCCACAGGCTGATGGTGAGGTAGGATAACCAGAGTAAAATGGGCTGCAGTCAGTCAGCCATAATTAGAAGGCAGAGATGCTACAAATGATAAATTAACTCGCATGCGTGACCAACCAGACAAATAGCCTGAAAAACAGTCAAGGTTTATTCAGAACAAAGGCAAGGTGAAGCCATGCTTTTAATTTTGCATATTTGCTCTGGTGCACCTATAAAATGCATTAGGAATACAGTATGACTGCAGTGTGAACATACAGCACAGAAAATCCTCTACGCTGCAAAAAAAAACCTGTACAAAAATAAGAAAATTAAACTCTTATTGGGTTAAAATATGTTATTTCGACTGACATTATCTGCCAGTGCAGTAAGAAAATTGCACATATCAAGTTTTATTAAAATAATACAATATTATCTAAGGGTTATAGAATGCTAAAATTCTTATTTTAAGCAGAATATACTAGTTTCAAGTCTTCATAGTAAGATTTTTTAATCTATGGTATATATGGTTTTATGAAGATGTATTGACTCAATACATATGTATAAGCAAAACTGCATACCATCCTCATTCCCCAACGAAGCAGCTTGTTTTGTTAAAAATATTGCTTAAAATTTGTTGTAATATCTAAACTGGGTAGCTCAAGATGATAATTCTCGGAACAAGTCAAATAATCTTAACAAGTCTAAACATGTAAATAAATCTAAAAAAATGATCTTTCAGGATACATATTCCAAATTCAAGGCAGTTTAACTCAGTCAGATATTCCTTTTTTGCAGTGCAGTCTGTGTCACACTCTATTTAGTTGATGTGGTGGTTAAAATGCCCCATATTTGCCTAAAAAAATGACACTTAACGACAATGAATATCTGCGCTCTGTAATTTAGATGTTAGAAAATGTCATGTGGACACCTCAGGGTTGGCTGGTATCGGTGATGTGCTGTTCTGTCTGTGACGGCGCCTCGTGGGTATGCCTGTGGACAGACTGTGACAGGAAACAGTTTGTGTGCCGGAGTGATGGAAGTGGCGATGTGGAACAATCTGATGAAATGATTTCTGTTTCACCTCCTCCAGCTAGGTCACAGCATCCCTCACGGACCAAAACCAATCTCAATAACTTTCTGTCTTTCTCTTTTTGTCACTCTCTCTCCCTCTCACTCTCCTTTTCTGTCATTTCTTCTTCTCTCTTTACCTCCGACTCTCATCTCCAGTGTAAGACCTTAGCAGGGATATGCGACCACATCATCTCTCTGTCGTCAGACTCTTTGGTGTCTCAGTCCGCCCATCTGGAGGTTGTCCACCTCACCAGCATCATGCCTAGTGAAGGCCTGGTAGGACACACTGCAACATACACACACACACACACACACACACACACACACACACACCCACACACACACACACACACACACCTACACACACTCACACCAGAGACGGTTTTAGAGCTAAAATTATCAGCTTTTTCACAAAATCAGAAATGACTTTCATTATGATGTGTAATATGAAAGTTGTAATATTAATAGTAAAAAATCATCTCCATAGTTACTCAAAGGTAGAGATTTTTTTTGCATTCATTGGAAAATTAATTAATTAATTAATTTTTTCTTTGCCCAAAAAAATTTTCTCATTAACCTAATTTTCAATGATAGTATGCAACTACTTTCAGTAACGAAAATCACTGCCATGCACAGAACAATTAGAAGATACCAATTTATGATGAGTCAGTGGAGTCCAAAGATAAAAGGAACATGTGTTGGACTTAAATGAACAAGAAATTATATGAAAGTCCATTTTACATTGAAGCAAATCATTAAATAACACTTTTGCAACAAGAGCACATTAATTAACATTAGATAATGCATTAATAAGTATTAACGAACAATAAATGTGTCTCATAATCATTTACTAATGGTGTTAATCTTATTTATTGTATTATTTACACATTATTTGATAGTTTATAGAAGTACTCTTAACTAATAACTAATAAGCAATAGTTAGTAGTGAATTACTACAATAAGAGTCAAGTACCTGTTAACAAAGGCACTTATATGATAAGTAAGGTAGTGACTAATATTACTAACTGTAGAATAGAATAGAATAGAATAGAATAGAATAGAATAGAATAGAATAGAATAGAATAGAATAGGCCTTATTGTCATTACACCAGTTGTGCAATGGAATAGTGATGTTAAGTAAGCTATTATTCATGCAATATTTAAGAGTCTATTAAAATGCTTATAACATCAAATCAAATTCAGATCAAATTTTATTTATATAGTGCCAAATCATAAACAGAAGTTATCTCATGGCACTTTACATATAGAGCTGGTCTAAATCAGACATGGTTTAGACACAACATGAGTTAATATACTGATAAGCATTAACTAACAGTTAATTATCACTATAGTAAGCCTTAATTAATGATTAATACTTATGGTCTTCATGTTACCTTAAATTTTTTCATAAATTTTCAAAGATGTGTGTAACAAATTAATTTACTAATAACCACCAACGAACAGCTGATTAACATAATAATAAGCATGAAGTAACAATTAGCAAAAGTCTTGTTAACATTTAATAAGCATGTATATGTCGAGTAAGGCCTTAACTAATATTACTAATAGTTAGAATATATAAGGTCTTATTTATACATTATTTAATAGTTTATGAAGATGTTTTCAATAGTGGTTTATTTTGTAATTAGCATTAATAAATAGCTAATACAGTAATAAGCTTTAACTGTTACCTTTTTTGCTAATGTTAAGTAAGGGTTTATATGCTAACTAATATTAATTATTAATCATATGCATGTTAGCTAATATATTTTGTAATAGTTGGATTTATCAGTTTATAAAGATGCTTTTAATATTATTGAACATAATTATGGGTAAATTTCTAACTAATTAACTGTTAATTATATGCATATGTATTATTTAGTATTGTAAATAATGTTATTACAAGTTTACATTTTAATTAAAGCATTAATTAACTACAACCAATAGTTACTAGTCGGTAAACATGTCAATTAATATGTATTTTATGAAGTTCACAGCCAAGATGGACTTAAACACATAAATCATTAAAATGATTAAACCTTAAATAAATGAGTTGAGAGTGATGCTGCTACATCACAGGGCAGCGAATAACTTCATTGGAATAAAACTGATCCTACTGCTGTTGAAGTCAAATTGAACATGTATGACTGTGCATAAAAAAGAATCACTGGCACTATAATGAAGGCCTGTGATGGCGTAACGCCTTATTTAAAGATACATTACATTAATATAAGCTTTAAATTGTCTATTATCTATCAGTCCAGTCACAGACATTCACTCAAATCCTCTAGTGTAATACTTCAGTACTTTTCAGATACGGGATCATATATACCCATACATTATATATTAGGCAGTATATGGTTAGGCATTTTTTGTGTGTTGTACTGAATCTTCCTCGTCTTTCAGGGGATGTATATCAAATCGACGTATGATGGACTCCATGTTATCACTGGCACCACAGAGAATGTGAGTTTTTGTTTCATTTTGTCTGAAGTTTGATACTCCACCAGCCACAATTTACAGTCTCATATACCACTATGTAAATGAATCCGTACCTGAGTATGTCCTCATATTTGTTATTGTTGTATTTCAATGAACCTCTCCTGCAGTCTCCAGCAGACCAGTGTAAGAAGATCCATGCAGGTGATGAGGTGATCCAAGTCAACCATCAGACAGTGGTGAGTTCAATCAGCATCAACACATGTAACACTGTAAACACCATTACCAGATGTGCTTTCCACATTTTTCCACTGTGAATACAAAGTGCAAAGTGCCTTCTAGCCATCAAGGTACATCGTGTCTGCCGCCGCCACCACCACCACCACCACCACTGCCACCATGGTGCTTCCTGTCCTGTGACTGTGTCGCTATGTAGGCTAATGAGGTTTTCTGTTAGAACAGATTATAGGACGATTGTTTCAAGACCTTTGTTCAGTCCAACATGTTTGCCAACTCACACTTTTTGGAATTCATTCCCATTGTCACAAGAAACCCCTGAAGGAGGCGTGTGGTTTAAAATGTGAACTCATGTTCCACTTTTCAGACTTGAATAAGTTGTAGCTGTGCCTTCAACTCATCACTTCAGAGGGAAGCACAAAAACGGGCAGCCATTTTAAATGGAACGGCGCCTTGTGAGAGCATGTGATTGAACGCGCCGTCTTATTGCCTGCGCTGTCGGCTCTGGCACAAACGATTTGTTCCAGCGTTTATTTGAGATTTCTGAAGGGGGGAAAAAAGGGTTTGTGTCTGTTGTGACGACATCTTTTGTGTGCTTCTCTGTAACTATTTCCCCATAGGTTTCGATAGGTGCTGCTCATGCCGAAGCGTGCATGCGTGTTAGGGTTGGGGTTGATTGACGCTTGAGGGAGCCTTGTGTTATCTCTCTCACTCTCTCTCCTCGGGGTGACAGTGCAGATCACACCCCGCCAGGCTCTCAGCTCCAACCCCTCATTACTCCCTCAGCTAGACCCTCACCACTCTGATCCCTCACTCTGGGGGAGGAGATAAGCACAGGGAGGCTGAGGTGTGTGTGCAGGATGGGGAACGGGGGGTGGGAGTAGTCAGGGGAGGCTGGGATGAAGCAGAGCTGGGAGAGTAGGGCAAAAAAAGGAGGAGGAAGTAAAGAGGGACTTAGGGAGAAGAGGAAGAGGATGAAAAGAAAAGAAGGGGAGCAGGGAGAGAGCAGCAGAGGGAAATCTTGACTTAATATAGCTGTTTTTTCTCATTCCTAAATCGAGCGTCTGTGGAGGAAAAATGGAAACACAAAAACAGCAAACAGTGTTTCAACATCACCGCTGATAAGTTGATCTAGTGAGGTGCCATATTTAAAAATTAGATTAGTGTGAAGATGGGATGAACAAATTCCATTACATTATACGATTATTATGTAGGCCTATCCCACGTATTTAGCAACAGCGCTGCCTTCATGTCTATGCATGAGCTTCTGTTTGAGTCTCACTTCAAAACAGGACAGTTTTTAGCTCACTCACTCTTTTGAGGTAAAATGTGGAATTTGCTCAAATAACAAACTGATTGTTTGAAGAAACAACATAATTATGTGGAGGTAATAGCATCTGGGAAAATAATGAAGACCCCTGGGATTTGAAAAACCACTCCACTAGCAGTTTATGCTCCAGTATTATTTTGGTAGGTCTCTCCCTGTTTCCCTTTGCTTTCTGCATATTTGCATAGAAGAGCTGGGAAAAAAAACCTTTAAACTGCCTCATTAAAATAGGCTTGGTAGCACAACACGGCAACGAATCACAGAAGGGTTGAGAGGTTTTACGTGATTTATGTCCAGTTTAGTCCACTTTGTCATAAAAATGTCTAAATTGACCACTCACTTAAGTGTGCTTTGCTACTAAGCAAAGCAACCAAAAATCACGCTACTCTTGTGACTGCGACTCAAGACACTGGGACAACTTAAAGGTCCAATGGGACATAAGAGACATAAGAGGTTTACATTTGTTAATGTAAGGTTTATGTTGGATTATTCTTGAAAACCAGTCGTCTGTTGATGTCAACTATGCTATTGCTAATAGTGCATTAGCTTGCCCTCTTTCAGTTGTTAGTGAACTCAATTTTTAAGCTACTTTTTTTAAATATAGTGTTAGTTAACTATATTTTTAACTTCATGACTCATTGGTCCTTTGTTAATGTTGACTAGCATGATTTTTGAGCTAACTCCTTAGTAGCTGGCCCTTTGTTAATATTAGCTAATTCTATTTCCAAGCTAACTTTTATCTATTTGGTTCTTTGTTCATATTAGATTACTATATTTGTAACCTAAACACACACATACTGACGCTTTGTTAATCTTAGCTGGCGGCATTTCCAAGTACGCCACTATAGAGGTGAGTTTTCTGCATAAATGCTTTAAGTCAACATCTTCATTGCCATTTTTCTGCTTCTCTACAGTGGCAACAGCGTGCATTGATAGCTAAATAATAATGATCAAAGAATAGTGGGGAAAAAAGACCAATTGCTTAAAACTGGGTTACAGTTTACAACAGTCTATCTACCAAAAAACACTGTATTATGTTCCAATACCCAGACCTAATTCTGTAGGTTTGAATTAATGACTCCTATCAAAAATAAATGACCAAAGTGCTGGCCTGTCCTTGGATGCCCTCCTTTTTGTTTTGGTGGTTGGAGTTTTGATGTGGGCCAGAGTGAGCAGGAAGCTGGTTGCTAAAGGCTGACACAGGCTGGTCATCATTATGTCAGGAATAAGGTCAGAGCGAGTGTGCATCTCTTTGTGGATGTATGTGTGTTTGAGGCCTCTGTGGACACTTCCAGTAGCTGAGACCAGTGTCACCAATCAACGACTGACGAGTCCTGTGAGCTCTGAAGACAGTCAGTCCACAGCCACAGAGAAACACTGCAGTCAGCTGTTACCATCCCTGTCCCTGAGAACCAAACCGTCCTGGTCTGTCGTGTACTTCAACACCGTAGATTATGTATTATACATACAGTAGTTTAGTACGTAGAACTGTGTTACTATGTGTACTATTTTAGAAGATGAAACAGACATAGTAAAAAGGCATGTAGTAATGCATTGTGTAATGCATTATGCAGCCTACTGTCACCACATTATGCAATACACTGTTTGAAAACATGTTTACATTTCCTCATTTTTAATGAATTTTAGTCCTTAGAAAATGCAGGAGTTAAACTCTTTTCTGATAAAAGAAAAAAAAACAAAAACTAAGAAACAAAGAGGCTTGGCTCTATATATAATTTTTGAGCAGCTTCAAAAGACAACCAACCAGTGGTTATATTGTCTTTTGTGAGGAGGGGGAGCCCTTATGTAGCCTACAGTCAATGTACATCTTATTTCGTGAGCATCTACATCATATTGCCCTCACATTGCCCACAACTTATGTAATATGTGGGGTTTTTTGTTCAGTTTTAATGTGTAGGCCATGTGATTAATTAGTTACCTAAGCAATGAGGATGTTAATACTTTTAAATTTATTAATTTATAATTGATTAAAAATTAACTAAAAATAGCACAAGATTCAAACCCCAGTCTCCCACACCAGTCAGTGGCATTACCTACTGAGCTATCCAACCATTGATATACTGTATATAGTAATATCACCTAATGACCTATCCACTGATATATGTATTAGTGTATATATGTATTATGTAGTCCTGCTGTGGGTTCCAGAATTAGGATCACTGTTACTGTTGACGCACTAAGATAATAGAATCATAGAATATGTTTTGACGTAACGTCTGACAATTCTATGTAGGCAATTTGGGTGTGTCTCTGGGTCATCTTACACTTATTCAACTTCATAGTTTATTTAATTTATCAAGGGATGAAATTGATTAACAGAAATAGCAGGGCTGTTTTACATTGAGGGAGAGAGCTGAGCTCTGGTGGGGTTTGTTGTGGACCTAAGGAGGCAGAGCTGAGCTCCAGTGCACTCTGGCCCAATATGCATCCAACCAACATGGGTATGACTTACAGTTGAAGACATCCACCAAAAATGTTAAACCTATGTCATCTAAACACCCCATATGGATGTTTTCAGTTATAGTTAATATAAAATACACAAACCAAATATTAAAGTAGACCACCATTATAGTTGCCTCTGATCTTAATCTAAATAACTACAAATAAAGCAGCAAAAAGTTGCTCTTTTATTATATTTTTACCCTACAATACAAATACAGCCAAACAGAAATTTCATGTCGAGGGTTGACACATTCATATTTATTTCTAACAGAGTCAGTACCTGCAATAGTCTTGTTACAAGGCCTCTCCTCAATAGGCTGCTGCTGCAGCCTGTATTTTGCAATTACAACCACAATATATAACTTCCTGAAAATTATGCAGATTATTACAGATTATAGATGTTCACCACATAATAAAGTGAACATTTACCATATTTTCTCACAAAGATCAGCATTCAGACTTGCAGAAGGTTTACACAACAGATGCATAACTGTGTAGTAGCAGCATTTTCAGTTTCTTCACCCATGTAGTGATGATAAATGTTTGCAGATAGCCACTTTAATTTTTGGAGTGCTATAACTTATTGTAGTATGTTTTAATGTAAGTGCCAAGCATATGATATATGAAGTCAGTAATTGCATTCACATTTATTATGTTCTTGTGCTTTCTGTGAGGGAAAGGTGAACTGGCTTGGGTTGAGTAGGTCAGACCTTGAAGAATTTTCCCTCAAATTACAGGAAAAAGGCAAGGCATAAAACTATCCATGTGCTCATGCCATGATTTAATACACAAAAATTTATCGACAGGATTTAATGACCTGTAGTATGTTTCTGTGTCCTTCTCTGTCACTGGTGTGTACATTGTAATGGAACAAGTAGGCTTATTTATTTATATTGGTCAAAGGAGTTAACTACAGAGGCATACTTCTGCACTTTACAACATCTTTTTTTCTAATGGGAAGGGGGGGTCATAGTGTTTCAAGAAAAACTAAACATTTCCAGGAGAGTAAAAATTCAAGACGAAAAATTATGAAGAGAATAATGTGGTAAATTTTCAATAAAATACAGAACGGATTTATGACATAAAAAGAATCAAAGGTTTTGTTAAATTTCACCAACAAAGCTACTTAAATTTACAAAAAACTCCTTGTTTTAATTACCGTACTGTACCATCTTCTTCTGCTTATCCGGGTCCGGGTCACGGGGGCAGCAGCCTCAGCAGAGGGGCCCAAACAGCCCTCTCCCCAACCACTTCCACCAGCTCTTCCGGGGGAATCCCAAGGTGTTCCCAGGCCAGCCGGGAGATATAATCTCTCCAGCATGTCCTGGGTCGGCCCTGAGGTCTCCTCCCGGACATGCCCAAAACACCTCCCGAGGGGGTCGTCCAGGAGGCATCCTCACTAGATGCCCGCACCATCTCAACTGGCTCCTCTCGACATTGAGGAGCAGTGGTTCAACTCTGAGCCCCTCCCGGATGTCCGAGCTCCTCACCCTATCTCTAAGGCTGAGCCAGGCCACCCTACAAAGAAAACTCATTTCGGCCGCTTGTACCTGCGACCTCATTTTTTTGGTTGCTACCCAAAGCTCATGACCATAGGTAAGGGTCGGAACGTAGATCGACCAGTAAATCGAGAGCTTCGCCTTTTGGCTTAGCTCCCTCTTTACCACAACGGACCGGTTTAACGTCCGCAATGCTGCAGACGCTGCCCCGATCCGCCTGTCAATCTCCCGCTCCATCCTTCCCTCACTCGTGAACAAGATCCCAACATACTTAAACTCCTCCACCTGGGGCAGGGCTTCCCCCCCCAACCTGGAGTGAGCACTCTACCTTTTCCGACTGAGGACCATGGCCTCAGACTTGGAGGTGCTGATCTTCATCCCAGCCACTTCACACTCGGCTGTGAACCACCCCAGCGAGAGCTGGAGGTCGCTATTCGATGAAGCTAAGAGGACCACATCATCCGCAAAAAGCAGACACGAGATCCTCCCACCACCAAACTCGACCCCATCCTCTACCCGGCTGCGCCTAGAAATTCTGTCCATAAAAGTTATCAACAGAACCGGTGACAAAGGGCAGCCCTGGCGGAGTCCAACTCTCACCGCAAACAAGTCTGATTTACTACCGGCTACGCGAACCAGACTCGTGCTCCTTCGGTACAGGGATTTAATGGCCCCTAACAAGGAGCCACCCACCCCGTACTCCTGGAGCACCCCCCACAGGATGCCCCTTGGGACATGGTCATAAGCCTTCTCCAAATCCACAAAGCACATGTGGACTGGATGGGCAAACTCCCATGCCCCCTCTAGCACCCTAGCAAGGGTAAAGAGCTGGTCCACGGTTCCACGTCCAGAACAAAAACCGCATTGCTCCTCCTCGATCTGAGGTTCAACCATTGACCCTCTTCTCCAGTACCCTGGCGTAGACCTTACCAGGAAGGCAGAGGAGTGTGATCCCCCTATAGTTGGAACACACCCTCTGGTCCCCCTTCTTGAAGATGGGGCCCCGGTTTGCCACTCCAAAGGTACCGCCCCCAATGTCCATGCAAAGTTGTAGAGACGTGTCAGCCAAGACAGCCCTACAACATCCAAAGCCTTGAGATACCCTGGGCGGATCTCACCAACCCCCGGGGCTCCACTGCTGCGGAGCAGCCTCACTACCTCGGCAACTTCTGCCCCGGAGATTGGTCCATCTGCCCCCTGGTCTCTTGGCTCCGCTTCCTCCCCAGAATACATGTTGGTGGGATTGAGGAGCTCCTAAAAGTATTCCTTCCAGTTTTAATTAATATGTTCTATTATTTTGATTAATCCGTGGCCACTAGTTAAATTCACTGTGATCTGTTCAAAACCAATGTCAGGCTTGTCCACATCCCATTTAATACACATAACTTTAGTTCGTTATTTGTTTGTTGCTTTCATTTCTTCATAATTGAACCTAAATGGTGAGTTTTCCAGGGGGATGAGTTGCAGTTTAGTTTGTTTCCTGTTACTTTTCCAGGACACTGGTTACACAGTTCATTGTGGCTAAGAGAAGATTTGTGCCAGTTATTATTAGGTTTGTTGCTGAAACAAAACTGAGACTGAAAAACTTCACTGTGAAGTATAGGTATAGGTGAATGTTGGAAATGCAAACTAGGGCTAAAATCATATTTACTGTTATTGTGATGTATTTTTAAATCATGATACACATTGTTTGTTTGTCTTTAGGGTTTATTTTATTAATATTATCAGTTAAAATACTTCCAAATGTTTTAATATTCAGATGTTTGATTGCTGTATTGAAGTTTTTTTTGTGTGAATATATGACTTTATTCTTGAGTCTTTTCTTGAAACATTCCTCTCATCCTTCCATTCCAAGAAAGTTTTTGCTGCCTGCAATTACCCTAATACACCATCCTAGTTAATCTGCTGTGCTGCACAAGGACTTTGTAGCTATTACTTGTTCACAACCCCTGTCCCTTGTTGGACTCTTGCACACACAGCCACATACATGATTAAATTATCCAGTTCTTATTCATAAAAACACATTACAGTACAAACATAAAAGCCCAATGAAACACATAAAACAGAATGCACAGTGCAATTAGCTAAAATGGCTCCAGCGCTGGTTTGCTTTTAGCCAGCCCTTAACCTTTGTTGTAAAAGATGTTATATCCGTAGTTGATTTGATTTCAGCTGGTGGTGCGTTCAAGAGTTTGCAGACTGTTGTCCGTATTTAGATTTATGATGTCGTTTTTTACAGTTCACTCGCCACACTCCTGGTTTCTGTGTTAGTGTCTTGTCTCTGGATCAACCTGATACAGAGTCTAAGCTATTGCTATGCTTGAAGGCCACTTTGAGACAACAAAAATGTGTTGCTTGAATTGGTAAGAGCAGCGATAGTATTTTAAAAAAAACTACACATTTCCAGAAGAGTAAAAATGCAAGAGAAAAAAAACCTTGGATATTCTCTGAGAATAAAGGGGCAAATTTTCAATAAAATACAGAATGTGATTCATGATGTAAAAAGTATCACTGGTTTTGTGCAACAAAGCCACTTATATTTACAAAAACTCCTTGTTTTGACTAATTCATGTCCACAAGATGATCAGGCTTGTCCACATCCCATTTAATACAGGAAACTTTGGTTTGGTATTTGTTTGTTGCTTTGACTCCCTTATAATTGAACCTAAATAGTTCAGATTAATCTTCAATAATGTTGTGGCACCATTTGATTGACTGTCAAAAGCTACTGATGTTTTCGTTGGCGTTCGGCGTTTGGTTTTCTGGACAGGGGGCACCTGAATCCCTGTGTGTGCGTGGTGGTTGTCCTCAGCAGTACGTTCTTTACAACATGCATGCTCAGTGGACTGCAGCAGTTTTTTGTGGTAGCCCCGGTTTATGTGTCCTCAGGTGGGCTGGCAGCTGAAGAACCTGGTAAATGCCCTGAGAGAGGACCCATGTGGAGTCATCCTCACGCTGAAGAAAAGGCCCCAGAACACCCTGAGCTCCACGCCCGCTCTGCTCAGGAACGTCCGCTGGAAACCACTCGGCCTGCAGGTAAAACAGCAGAAAAAAACAAACAAAATAAAAAAACACAGCAGGATATTCCCCACTCTCTGAAAAAGTCTAAACTCGATGACACGCTGCTCTTCAAGCATCGCTGTATTTGAAACTTAACAAGGATGCGAGAAATCAATTTTTGACCTTGTTCCCTTCATCTACATAGGCACACACTGTACATCTGCACACTTTTGGTGCAGTTACAACATTGTTGGAAGCATAATTTAACGCTATGTACAGCAAGCTTTCTTACATCTCTGGCTGCTTTAACTTTTTCTTCTTCTGTTTTTTTCTGCCCACACTCTGATTTCTCCTACTGGCATTTTAAAGAATTATTTCCAAAGGGAACCGGTCCACTGTTGTGACCTTGCATCAGTCCACCTTTTGAGAGTTTTAACATATCTCTTATTTTCACAGCCTACTGTACTGCCAGCAATTCACAAATGCATTGATAGCTGAACTTGCACCTTCAGGGAATTTATGCCTGCCAGACTTTTTTTTTTTTAGATAGAGATATCTTGAGATGGGAAATAAGCTACAACTGAAATAGGAGAAAATGAAAACCCTGTATTGCAAGAAATCATATCCCTGCAATTCCTATAGCTCTGTGAATTGATCCAGATCTAATAATGCAGGGTGAACTTTTGGCCAAGGGCTAGTCCGGGGCAACACAAGGTCACTAAAGGTTCCCCCTTCATGTTCATATTTGCTGAAACGGAGGTCTTGATTCGTTCAACTTTTGCCCCGAAGGACATCTCCTTTTTAAATGAGTAAGGCTTAATGCATGAAATGTCCATTTTTCAAGGCTCAGAGCACAGTTCACTTGAGAGCAAATACTTTGTAAATCTGTCACTCATTCAGAGGTAGCCAGAAAATATCACTTGACGATTTTAGAAAAGAGCGAGTTGTATTCAGACGGGCGGAGGGGTGAGGTGAAGGTTATAGTCTGACGCCTGCCTGAGTGCTTTGTGAAGCAGCCACTGTCTTGTCAGAGCCTGTGTTCCACGGCTGCTATTTTTAACCCCGCATCAGGCTAATTCATTTACATGCTATGTGCATGCTTTGATCTCTGCACAAGGTTTGGTCGTTCTTTGGCTTTTTCTCTGTTTTATTTTTGTCTCTCTGGGTCTTTCCTATTCCCTGTTTTTCGCCCCCTATCTTTCCCTTTCATTCTCTTTCTGTTCTTTGCAGCAGTTATGTGCCTCTACCTCTTTGAGCGTACATAAAAGACATATTGTATATATGAGAAATTCAGCCACAGTAGTGACTTTTTCGACACCCTCCCTCATCAGCGTCTCTATCTTAAACTAACTGGGGGGCCCTTCTTTTCTTTCAGGTTGCTGTCATGTTAGACCATGGCTTGTTAGCACTATGATCTTATTGTTATATTTACGTTGTGCAACAGTGAAGAACTGCGGGCACGTTTTTTTTTTCTTTTCTTTGCGCACCATGAGTGTTCTACCCTGATGATCTGCTAAGACACAAATGCACCGTGAGGGCTCGGATCAGAGCGCAGCAATATCTGTGGGAGAAGAGAAGAAAGGAGTGTTTTAGATTTGTTCTCTCTCAGAAAGACTGGAGCTCTTAATTATTCATAAGCAACTACAGGCAGCTCCACTGGCTCTGAAACAAGAGCCGCTACTCAGCAAATACTGGAGATAATTCACTGAATCCAAAATATCCTGCTAAACAGCCTGTATGTGCGTGCTCGATGTAGGCGCACACACATTCCTATCCTGTCCATCTGTACATGCACAAGCAAGTGTGTTTCTTGCGGAGAGATGTATCCATTATCAGCTCTTTTGCTCCTTTGAGAAGGGAAGGAACTGGGTCACTGCACTCTGTTCGCTTGGCTTTGGATACATACTGTACAGTCACAAACAAACACAAATATAATCACATGCACGCTCGTACCTCTAAGCTTGGTTTTGGAGGATGAATTGCACGGCTGTGAAGTTTAGCCCAAATGTGGCAGATATTCAGATGGATTATCACTGAATCCATAAAGGAAACAATTTATCTCTGCAAATTATCATGTGATTCCATGTCCAAATCCTTCCATGGCAACCTCTTTTATGTCTTCTAAATATCACACATCTCTCTCCCTCTCTTCCTTGATGTGTTTGTGTGTGTGTGTGTGTGTGTGTGATACAGTAAGGAGGAGCACTTCAATGATCCACTGTAATTGCAATAATGATGCCAATGATTTTGACAGAGGCTGTGTTATTTTGACGCTAAATATTGCATGCATACTTGTTTGTTTATATACATACATGTCGCTGAAGGCTACATCAACATCCCCATCTCAGGTCATGCCGTCAGTCACGTGTGTGCTGCACATTGTCCGTGGCCCTGTTTTCATATATGTGTTTCATATTTAGGGACATAAATTATTACTCTATGTGAATGGCTGCTATTTTAGGCAACATGTGTTGGCTGGTTATGTATTATTGATGGTCCATCTCAATGGGTGAGGGGTAACGCCACATACAATGATGTTACAATGCATTTTGTGGATTTTTGTGGTGTTTGTTGAGTTTTGGAGAAATGGTGAATTAAAGTCTCTGACATGCTTTCAAAGTGAATGTAATGTAATTATCTTTATAACAGATAAGATAAAGGACTTATAAATGTCCATAATTAGGTCATTAGATAGGCTGTATAAACCATTAATAAATAACTTATGGCAATTATCATACAGTGAATCAGGCTCACTATTTGGCAAGGTTGATACTGTTAAATATCAGATCTTACTAGTTGTTTAGCGTTCTTCAACATGTTAAACTGTTTACTAATAAGTTACTACAATATATAACATACAAAAGGGAGGCTTATTGTAAACTGTAGAATATATTACCATTCAATAATGAGTTACTATCATGGAACATACCAACCAATTTCAGGTGCTGTCAGTAAAAACACCTACAAATATGTCATATATTTTGGTTTTCTTCATTAATCTAAAGTTTATGTCACTAAACATTTATAAGAAATAACTGTGAACCTTGTAACTGATTTCACAACCACTGCTCTCAATAATTAATGCACAAGAGTAGAGCTGTTTATCTTAGAGATATAATATAAATATAATATGTGTAACTTGCCTGTACTTCTGAATTCAAAGCAGTGGCGGCGCCTACCATGGCAGCGGCTCGCACCAGTCTTTGGAAGAACTGTGCAAACGACTTTTCGTGTGGTTGTAGTTTCTACATGCCATATGACAATAAAGAAATCTTGATTCTTGATTCTTGATAAAGCATAAGCAACATAAGTTAACAGAATACAAATGTGACTTAAAAACATCCATATTATGTAAAATACTCTCTTGGTGTGTAATATAATGCACATTTATTGTCATCACACAGACTATAATAACAATTTAAGAGCTTACCCATTGCCTGAAAATATTGATTTAGTTCTTCTAACCCATAGCATGCTAATTAACTATCATTTATCATTTGTATAAATCCTTTCACCGTTGACTCTTACTTTTCATGTATGTTTTATATAACTTTTAGGCTCAACTTTCATTAAGGCTGCAGCTACTAGCTGTTTAAACAATGAAGTATACAGACAGTATTAAAACTGCCTATAATACAAATCCAAAAGATTAGCAGCTTATTATCAGATACTATGTGACAAAGAAAAGCATCAAATATTCACATTTAAGATGGAACAATCTGTGAACATACAGCATTTTAAGCAAACATTAATTGATTTATTATTATCAAAATTGTGAGTGCAATTTTTAATTTACTGTAAAGCATCCTCATCAGGACATAAGAGACTTATTAAGTAAAGAACATATCTGACTAATTATAAAAAAAGCTAATGTATGTGAGTTTTGATGACTGCACTCTGGGCTAATTGGTTGTTTGGATATCAAGCAATACATCATTAGTTGCTCAGTTTCATTTAAAATTCAGAAATAAATTGGCCTTTTCAGTAAATACCACCATTTTATAACATTTCTATTCTTTGAGGATTGTCTTGTGTATAACAGAGTGTTCCATACTATTTCAGAGGGCTTAGGTGTTTTAGCATTGGTTTGTTTCAGTAAAACACATAAATTCACACCATTTTGGATGTTTATGACTACCATGACAGTGTACAAAAAGATCTACTTGTTACAAAATCCACTAGAGACCAGATGGACCCATTACATTTAGTTACTGCTCTCCACATTGATTTAACACTCATTTGTTTTAGGTGGCGCTCAAATTGGCTTGTGCGCTGCCTACTGTTTATAATCATAGGGAAAAGCTATGCATATGTTGTTTTTTAAATACAGTCTCAAAAATCCATTACTGGTCAGACTGCAGTTGTGAACATTTGCATTGTTTATACTATGTATTATGTGTAGTGAACTAATGAGAACACATATAGGTCAGTAAGAGGTAATGTAATCATCCAGTCCAAATGCACAGTTTATATTAACCCTATTTATTCTACTTTGTGTCATTTACACAGTCAAGATATTCAATGTATTATACTAGTGTATTTGTCCAAGTTAATATGTTTGTGTGTGCACATGTAATGGAGGTAAAAGGGGCAATACTGGTCTTGAGAAGATATGAGTAGCAGATTTTTTAGGTAGTTTAAAGTGGACACAGCAGGGGTCAAATGATTTAAGTGGTGTTTTAACAGACTGGAATAGCGCCTGCTGCGGAAGTCCCATGTCTCTCTACTTGTAGCCCTCCAACCTCCCTTTTTTCATGCCGGCAGCAGTGGGCTGTAATCACTAAATTACTGTTTTCACTCTCAGCTCTAGTCACCACACTGCACAGCTCCCCTGTCTTACTCTCCCTCTCCTGCACTCTTTCTTTCTGTCTCTGTCTTTGTCCTATTTCCTCTGCTTTCCTCTCTCTCTCTCTCTCTCGCTCTCTCTCTCGTCTCCTGTCTTTCCACCCTGTCTTCATTATTTATTGTGAGGCCGTCTTACAGTAAGCTCCCTTCACAAGGGAAAGACTGTGCGAGATAGAGGCAGGGCCTGGGGGTGGAGGGAGGAGGGAGGAGGGATGGAGCGGGGAGAGGATGGAAAGTTTGGAATATGAAATGAACGCCTAATGCACCGCTGATGAAATGATGAAACACTGGGGTTCCTTAATGAGAACGCTGCCTGCTTCCGCATCACTCAGCCTCTGTCTGTTTATCCATTCTGTCCACATACACACATCTCCTCTCTGAAGTGAAGCGTATTCCTCAGACATAAAGTAAAACACTCCATTTTTCAAAATCTGGAAACCTTTTCCTCTGGCACAAATTGTCAGAACGAACCGCATATTTGTCACCCCAGCTGTTCCGGCAAAGAACAAATCTAATTCATTTAAAATTTGGACTGAGCTCCTATGACATCAGACATGAGGCGTCCTGTCCTCACAGAAGACCTGATGACACATGAATCTACGTGTGGAGCTCAGCTAGGACACCACGCTAGCTTTCCTCCGTCCTCTTCCTCTTTTGCAGTGTGAAGGTTTGGGGGGGTTTAAGAGAGAGGAAGAGAGCGAAGAGGAGGGGTTGTCATGGGAACAGACATTGAGAGCCGTGTGCGAGTGAAGAGGCTTGAGACAGAGAAGACAGGATAGTGAAACGTTTGAACATGGGAGACAAATATACATAAAGAATAACGTACAAACAGAGGCACAGTTGGTGGACAGGCAACTGTTTGGGGTCCCAAGATGGTATGAGGCCCTCAACAGTTGAAAAACTTTACACAACACAGTAGTTGTTTCTCTATATGCGTTCTTTTCTGTTCTTCTGATCTTGTGAAACGTCATTAGTCACGGCCCAAGTACTGTTCCATTTAAAAGTTCTCACAAACCAAGATCGGATGGAATACCCAGATGTTATTTTTGTCTGCTAGCTTAAACCAAGGGTGGTTGATGACTCATGTGAACTTGGGTGACAGATATCCCGAGATGCCTTTTGTGCTCAAAGGCAACGGTGACTTCTGTGACAACTTAATTCAGAAATGTATTATTGATTAGATGATGTCACGAGATGGTGTGATACAATGTTGGAACACGTGCGAGAGGCAGAATAGTCAGAAAATACATCTTTATTATCATGTATGGGACTCAATGAAATTTGTTTATCCTGTTTTGAAGAATATATAAAATGTATAAAAAATATAAATGACATGTGAATAGTTGTACAAATGTATTGGAATCAAATCGAGCGACATATTGTGGTTGATTGTGGGAATACATTGGGGAGCCAATGGTGGAAATACAGCAGAGCCAGGAAGGAAAGTTCACAAGTATGCAACTGTTCCAATCACAGAGACTTGCATTCTTAGGAAGTCCGTTCTCTGGGACCATTTTTACCAAGATCATACTCGCCAAGTTCACAGGTCCAAACTTGGTGAACTATGCCTATGTCTCAAAAGGTGGCAACTGCACTTCCCCTTAAAGATCCAATGGGCTATTAGTTGTAGCAGGAAAGTCTAGGATCATCACTTCATACAAACACAGCAGTTCTCTAGAAATAACTTTCCATTCGTTTGTTTCAGTCTTTAAACAAACACTGGCTGCAGCATCACAAACACAAGGTTATCATCCGTTGTAGCTCCATAAACTGTGCTCTTGTTTGTTTTTCTGTGAGGCAGGGGTGGTGCAGGAGAAGATCTTATGCTTACTTTCAGCAGGTTGGGTTTCAGGGCAACACCATTGTCCAAGTACATCTCAACAAAGAGGTGCAGAAATACTCATCCTTCCACTCTCTCCTCTCTCCCTCCCTCTCTGTTTATCTCATTTCAGCCCATCCCCACCAGCCCCACCAGCACCTCCCCTACACCTGGTGGAACTCTGGGAATGTCCAAAATGGACGCCCCCAGCATGCAGGACGTCTACATCCTCTCTCCTGTCTCCGGACTCTACAGCACCAGGTCAGGGACTCACACAGACAGATGTTTGATAATGGTGATTACGTGATTATTATGATCCTGCTGAAGGTGCTGATGATAGTCTTGATGACAGTGATGATAACAACTCTCCCCAGGGAGGAGCTCGGTCTGATGTCATGTGACGACATCAGCCGCTACAGTGTAAGCTCCCAATCCGGTTCCAAAGGTTCAGAGGCGGTCAGCTACTACCTGGACCAGGACAGTGGTCAGTATTTCTCTCTGCTGGAGGGAGATGGACCCCCAGGGCCTGATTACGACAGGGGCCGCAATACAGGGGTTCGCCGACGAGACAAGACCCCTACTCATGGTAAGAAGATAAAAGCTGTCCGACTGGGCCAGGAAGGACTCCGGCCCTGTGTGTTTAGCAGAGGAGCATGTTTTCTTCCACCAGTGTCTCACTTCGTCTTTCACCTTTTTCTTAGAACTCCTACGTACATGTTCATCACTTGCTTCATGGCTCTGCTTTTTCATGTCTTCACTTCACGTACACACATCCCAGATACACTGATCACATGCCACACAGTCCGTCCAAAAAGACTTTCCAGCTCCCTGTCTGCCCAAACACCTGTGTCCACCACTGTCCCAAACAGACATCCTCTGCGTTCTTTGAGAGACTCTCAAGTGACTGATAAAGTTATGTGACAAATGGAGGTCTCTGAAGGCTGTACTGTAGTGTTACTACTTAAAGTGCACCTGTACTGGTCATACTTACAACATTAATTGTGCTTTGTGTATTACTGATAAGCAAGAGAAGTGCAAATTAAAAAAAAAAAAATCACTATAAATGCACCACACTGGACCGTTTAATTGCATGAATTACGCATGGGGACAGAACCTATGGGGAGCAGCCATTACCGGCCAGAAGTGATGTACCCACGTTGATTCCGGGGATCAGTGCAAGTAAATAAGCAGCAGTCAGTGAGCGAGATTGAGTGTTCCCACTTGTTGTTTGTGCAGCTGTAAGGTTTGCATTCCACCATTGTCCTAGAGATGTGACCCAGTGCTGGCCAATCATGTGTCATCTTAGACTGGTGTCGGCATGGGGTCAGTGACCAGTCCATCACATCCCAGGTAATCGGACAATACAATTTTACTGCATCTCTACCAGTGTTGAAACTGCCCATGAAGGAGATGTCTCTGACCATGCCTGACTGACAGAGCAGTGACTTAGTACTCACGTGTACTTGACAACGGGCTATAATGTAAGTTACCTGACAAAACTGTTAATAATACACATGATCTTTTGAAATAGCTAGCAAGGAAAATTCACTACAGGTACCCTTTAAGCTGCTGTACTATTAAAGGGTTAATGCTGGAGAAAGGCATCTGCCCTTGAACTTCAGGAAAAATCTTTAGGAAAACAGCCATTCCCGAACCTAAGAATGCTGAGGCTCATTTTGAAATGTGAAGACAGTCTGTGCACCATACAGACCTTTAATGTAACTCTGATCAACAATCAATACTGAGGTAAAGTGATAGATACTATATTTTTTATTCACAGTTCTGTGTGAACATACATATAACAATTTGTTAGGCAGCCAAGGTTAAGAAATCAATCGCAAAAAGTAAATTATTAAACCTGTTTCACATATGATTTCACTACATCAGTCTCATGAAGCCTACGTGGAGGAATCTTAAACTGTAATACCACTGACAGCCACTACATACTCCAGAGAGGCTCGTATCACACAGATTTCCCCTGAACCCAGTCAGTATAATGGACAAATTTATTTTATCTGGTGGTGTTTAGGTCAAATAAAAGGTCTGGATACCTCCCATATGAGGCTTTGATTGACAGGCGTGATTGACAGTTTGTTCACCTGCTGAGTTGAATTTTCAGCCTTTTGAATATTGAATAAAACATTTTTTACTCCTGACAGACAGCTCAACTGTAAATGTGGTTCATAACTTAAACTAACAACACCATGTCTTTGCTATACAAACTTTGATGTTAACAGTTTCACAGTATCAGTAAGTGATCATTTAACATTGGCTCACCCATCACTCCTCATGCTCTTGCGGCTCTGCCCTTTTGGTCATTTCTGACCCTTAAGAGCTACTTTTCTCAAGAGTCATTCTGGTCTTATTTGTTTTATTTGGACCCTCTAATAAGTGTACTATTGCTTTATCCAAATGGTCCCATCTGACTCAAAGAGTCAACACAGCAACAGCAAAACACAAATTCCTATGTCAAAATGTCTCTGTTCACGTTTTGTTGTATACAGTTTTTTTATTTTATTTTATTTTTTTATATCAATGCAATGCTACCTGTTTACCATTCATATGTACAAGCTGACCATTTGGCCACGTAACCCTGTCCATGCACTTTGTACCAGTCCTTGAGAGTCTCCTCCCACCCCTCACCTGCACACACTTCCTGTCCCTCTTACC